>JASDQU010101537.1:175256-186647 GCA_032191745.1 Picea mariana
TTTGCCTAAAATTATTAGCCAACTTGTGACAGCTCTAACCAAGTCATCTGGAGTCGGAATGAGGAAAATAAGATGTCGTTGGAAAGGTGTTTGAGTATATTACAGCATGGCATTGCTGAATATCTGATTTATATCTCTTTACCCACATATTTGAAATCATGAAGAACTACAACCAATTTGATGTCCAAAAGTGGTCATAAACTTGCGAAGGCTCGTTCTCACTAGCCGGGGGTCGAAACCAAGCACGGGATATACCGTTGGAAAGGTCTCACACTTCCCTACACCATTTTTGGGTTTGATTTTCCCTTTGATACCATCATCTGAACAGAATCAGATCAGGAAGCTATAGCTATTAGTTTTGCCCGTTCGGGTGACTTTGACTTTGCGTGCCTCATATGGGTCATACTGACTTGGAATCAAGCTCATGATAGCTTGTTGAAAATCTTGTCCCGATCCCTACCACTTGGCAGTGTTGTACTCCTTGAATAGAATAGCCTTGACATGAGGAAGAAATGCCGTGGGAAGGCTCATGAATCCCTGAAAGCAACCAACTGATACTCTTTCAAGGGCAGAGGCCATAGTAACTATGACCCCCGCCACTATCTTTGACTGGAACCATAGCACCAAGGGGAGTTTATGGAGAAGTAACTGTGTAAAACACCATGTTGAGCCCAGAGCAGATTTTTGGGTCAACAGGTGTGGGGTGTTTCCCAGGTGAATACCAATCTAAGTCATGTAAATGCATGAGGTGGTGTAGGGAATGTTTGGGCAAGGGTGCATTGATAACAGGGAAATGTAGGTCTTACCTGTGGGTGCCTCTGTAGAGTGTGAGCTACACCTTGTCATGGATGCCATTGTTTCCTATAACATTCAATGCCTTTTACTCTTTGTATTGTTTCTTTTTATTTTAAAGAGAATAGCTGGAGGACATTGTCCTGGCATGGTGACTAGTGGTGACAACGTTACCCACAAGCATTTCACAGAAATGAGAAGGTTGGCTTGTGATTAGCCCACCTTTCTCTTGGCTATGCCACCATGAGCCACTAGCCTAGTTTGGTGACCAAATGAATGGCAGTGTCATACCACTACATGCCCATGGACCTAATAGGTTGGCTCATGATGAGACCTCCTATCCACCAATTAGGTCTTGAGTTTTATTTTATTTTATGTTACAAGCTCCCTTTTCTTACTGAGAAGACTTTTATTTCTTTCTCGGGAATGCCTGGGCGAAGCATCTCAAGGTTTCATCTTGTATTTTAATTTTTTCCAACTACTTTTACCCTCTAGGCCTTTATCCCCTTCTTCCCACAAGGCAAGGTACAACCCTTAATAGCTTGGCAAACCCAATTCCTGAACCAATGTAGGGGAAAGATGAGAGTGATTATGATGAAAATTGGTAAGTATGGAAGGAATGGACGATGACCTTTCATAGACCCACCTAGTAGCAACTCATCCCTAAGGGAACCAACTTACTAGGGCACTCTGTCATCCCCCGCGGGTATGGATAAGTTAAAGAGAATAATTTCCAAGCAAATGTCATGAAACAAAAGAGAGTTCAATGCACATATTCAAATGATTTGAGAATCAAAGTGACACATACCACGATACCCGAACTCATTACCTCATGGAGCAAGACCCACTGGTACTTTAGAACCAGGCTAATGGGATGGGTGTTGTTGTTGTTGATAGATAGGAGGAACTGAAAAAAAAAAAAAAGATGGGACCTATAGGGCCAAGCTCAATTCATATGGCTCTCGGTACTCCATGTCTAGGACTTGTGGGCCTCGAGACATAATCTCCTTAGTTATCCCTAGGATAGGGGATAACAGTAATCATTTAATTATTACTACAAAAGGATAATGTTTCCCCAACATTGGGCATAGGAAGGGAAGATGGTCAAGTACCATAAACAACATAGTTATAACAAGTTTTTTATTTAAATTACACATGGACAGGAAGAGAGAATTCAACGCTACCCTCCAACAATTAAATTGACCTTGGTGTGTACTTGAACATTTTTTCTCTCAGCTCATACAAATTTTTGGATCTCATAGTAGAGATGTTTTGGGTAGTATTGATATCATATTTTTGTTCACTAGTTCTCTTGGTTGACTCAACAATAGGAGATGGGTTGGTCAATTTAGGGCAAAGCATGATTGAATTGTCTTCCAACTTAAAAAAAAAAAAACATATGGAAGTGTTCCTACGTGTCTTTTTTATATCACCTATTGGATCCTTGACTGTAGTGGAAGGTATTAGATCGTCAACTTCAGGTAGTTGATCATTAATATAATGGGACAATGTGACACATCAAGGGTGCACCTTCAATCCTTTACATTTTTAACAACCACATACTAATATGGTGTCATAAATGAGTTTTATTTCTTGGTGAAGTAATAGTTACCCAGGATGGTTGTTAGAAAATGACATGTTACAATTGGCGAGGTAAAGTGGCTTTAAATTTGCATCTATCATATGTCTATGGTATTTTTCTCTTGATAAGAGCTTATGACATTTTTGGACTGGTGGAATAACTTTCCCATCCGAACTCGAACCCAAATCAGGATCCTACAAAATTTAATGCACAATTATTCAAATGCATGTGTAAATGCATCATAAATTCAATGAGATAATAAAATTATAAATAAAATTTGGACTTACTACAAATGGAAAGGAAGAAATTGATGAACTTGGAACAATATGGAATGAGCTAGAATTTGAAGAATTGACCATTTGATATTATCACCTTTTTTTTGCTTATATTTGAACTAAAACCATAATCAATATGTGTCTACACTCTTAAAAACAAATTTGGGAAGCATGTAACATTCTAATTTCAAATAGTTCTTTGAATGTATTTTTAGAAATCGACAAGCCTCATTCATGTATATTGCACTAGTGCATATTTGCATTATAAATGCATCGATGCTCAAAGTTATGGTACACAAAGATAACTAACCTATGCAAAAACTTCCACAAAGGTAAACCTCTGTAAATGTTTAATTGTAGAGGTTTGCACTTATATTTTCTTTGTACTAATGGATACATTTATTTCAACATACTACACTCATGCACTTAAGTCTATAAGATACACCATGAGTTAGATTGGAAAAAGAAAAAGTGTGCATGTTTATCATCAATGCACTAAAATATCAAGCAAAAAGATGAGCAAGAATTTCAATTTGTAAAAGTTAGTTTATAGAAGAAAAATATAGTTCATATTCCATTGTTTTTCCAAAAGTTGGAGAGACTTGTGCAAGAGACATTTACCAGGAAAGACTTTGGACTGGTAGATTGACCTGGATTATTTTTGGCACGAAATGAGAGCGAGGATATAATAAGAAATGAACAGATATATATCAATAATATAATAGAGATATATCAAAGATATAACCATAAACACAGAGATACAGTAATACACAATTTCTATTAATGAGGGAAATGTACAAAACTATAGAAATACATAGTGAAACACTCGCTAGAATGGTGGTAGCTTATCTCTAAGAAGAGATGTGACGGCTACATTCATTCACAAGACGATTATCGTTACAATGAGGCTCCAAAGGCCTTTTTAACATAAATAAGATCCAAAACTCTAACCCCGGAAGATGAAAAGCCAACAGGTTTGTGGACCCCATTTTGGGTAGTTTGGTGTATCAACTTCCCGGGGGCGTAACTTTGGCATACGATCTCCGTTTGGGGCACACAATAGCTCATTGGAAAGGTATTGGTGAGGATATTCATTTCATAGGCTCAACCATGCCTCTAGTAATTATTGAGGTGCATGATAATAAAAAACGTCGTTTAGGCCCTAGAAGTTTAGGACCCTAAAAACTGCTAAAAATAGTAAATCACCAAAGAACTATTTTGAACCAGATGGAATAGGTGGGTGGCCATCGATATCTACCTGGATCATATATTTTTTTGAAGGGATGAAATTGCAAGGGATCATCATAAGTCACACACAAATATGAAGAGTAGAAATTTAAGGTATGTCACTTCATTCTATTCATATGAAGCTTACCCTCATTTTATTCAAAAAATTCCATACATTTTTTATTTATTCCTTTTAGTACTTATAGAGCATTTCCAAGAAAATAAAAGGATTTTAGAGTTACCTTTAATGCTACCAACTCTAGTTGCATCTCTTTTATTTTGAGTTGCTACAAACTCTATTATTGAAGGTTTATTCTCTCTACCATTTGACAATGAGATATGTTTTTATGCAATAAATATTTATTGGCTTTGTGTACTTGTATATGGGGCTCTAAATATATGTTGGATTCAGACCACTCATTGCATGGTTTCCCAAACATTGTCACTGCCAGTTATTTATTTATGTAAAGTTTTATGATCCTTGATGTGCATTGTATAGAAATAATGTGTTGGTGCATTCCTTTATAAAAAAGCACACCATTTGGCACAACGCTTTAAAAATATTTTTGGCTTTAGCAATGCATAATATACATAAAGGACAAACTAGTGCAACATATTGTACTAAGCATATCGTTTTACCAATATTATTTGTTTAAATATATTGCTAAGTTTATAGATGCACATTGTACAATAACTAGACAACGATGCTTAAGTTTGTATCAAGTGCATAAGTGCATGTTACTATACTCTACACAAACTTAACTTGAAAACAATTTGCCTAAAATTATTTACTTAATTTATAAAATTTATTTCATAATTTGTGTATTTCATTATGCAAGGATTTTATTAATAGAAGATAAGGAGAAAACACTTATAACAATGAGGGCCAAGGAATCATATCTCAAGAAGAGAACATGGCAAGTTATTTTAAATTTTAATATAAATGTAATCTATTTGAATTATCTATACCTGCTTAAATAACATGTATTATATAATGCATGTCATGTAGAGAAAAATGTGAAGAATCTCCTAAAGATTGTTCTGAAACTGAGCGGAAAATAGCATAAAAGTTTTCTAGAAATGTTTCAAACAAAGGAAATAAGTGGATCTAAAGGTGTGTAACATCCCGCTCTTGTGCACACTGATCGAACTTATTCTTTGAGGAAACTTGTGTGCAAGTGATCCAGTTCAATATATGATTGGTTTCTTGATTATGATTATGAGATGTTGTGGATCTGATGATATGTTATTTTTCTATATTTATAGCGATAGGTGATTTTGATTGGTCTCTCCTGAGTGTGCAGGACTCGAGATGTTAGAGGATGTCGATCACATCGACGGATCTCCTTGGACTCCAGATTGAGTCATGGAGCTGACTGTTATGGGTTGAATGTTCTTGATATTACAGATGCGACATATGACTAGATATTGTGATGTTGATTGTTATAGCTAACACATTTTATTGATGGATGCAAGCTGACGGTAGCTTGCTAACTAGACTCACATAGGAGTAAAGGGGTCACATACGACAAACAGAGACATTGAGGGAGAGGTGTGGCAATAGCCTTGCCACGGCCTACTAGCACTCTAGTCGTGGCTCGAACTATAGGTTAACGATTACCTAGTTCGAGAGATCCATGATGTTGTGAGGGCATATTGTGACAGTCGCTCACGATGATTCTAAGGAGCACGCAATAAGGCATGTTCCTTATTCATTAGAGGTCCTTAGTCTCCCACAATATCACCTGAAGGAGTATTGACTCCATGGGTTTGACGTCTACCAAATTCAGTCAAGAGGCGAGTGGCACCCTTGGAGCACGTAGTGCGTCTTGAAGGCTACGTCGCGCAAATCAAACAGAAAGAGGCGAGTGGCACCCTTGGAGCATGTAGTGCATCCTGAAGGGAATTTCATGATTTTAACTATGGTAAGTTAATAAACCTAGTGCCTAGAAAACTATGCCTCCTTAGGACCTGGTCGGACTTAAAATGAATGATGGTATGAATGAATTTTAATAACAAATTTTTTCATTAAGAACTGTCGCCCAACCTAGTGAATTTAAAACATAGGTCTAAGTAGAATATGTGAACAAAAAAAAAGTTAAATGGACATGTAATAAGAAGGGGGTAAAGAAAATTCAGGAATTAATAATTAAAGTAAAATTTTTAATGAAGATTTAATTATTAAAGGGGGTAAATGGTTTTCTTTGTCTAAACTTGCTAATTCTGAACTTAGTTAAACAAAAGGGAAACTTAAAGAAAAAGGGGAAACTTAAAGAAAAAGGGGAATGCATAACTTATTAAAGAAATTAGCCTTTGAAACTTTCTATTTGTGAAATCAACTAGGCTTTAAGTAAGGCATAAGTCATTTAAGAAATGTAAGGGAATAAAGGGACACCGAGGAGTGTTTTTAGGAACGCTTTTAGGTGGGTGAGGGAAATAGGATAATTTAATTAATTAATAAATTGATTTTCTGGTGCAACTAAGGGATCGAGTGACATGTGTACGGGGGAGGTTTATCCTAATTAAATTTAATAAAAAGAATCTAATGAGGGTTTGGGAAACTAATCGCTAAGAAAACTCTATAAAAAGGATGGCGGAGGAGGATTATGGATCATGTCTAGTTTGCGTAAGGTTACACTATCGAAATTTTATCTTGACTGAATTTCTCTTGTGGGAGTTGGGATATCCAACTCGTATAATGAGTGGTAGCTCGACCTTGCGAAGCGATATGGGAGCTATCATTCTCAGGTATTGTGTTTGTGCCCCCTTTGCAGCTTGGGGGGGTCAGGGAGAAGAAGAGTACCCCTAGCGTTGGCTGGGAGGTACTAGTGAGGTCTCAGCGGTTAGTGGGAAGGAGTCAGATAGAGTGCAAGAATGAGACAATGACATCAGGATTGTCATCTCCGGGGACGGGACTCTGGGTAAAACTGTAAATTTCATTGTGATTAATTTATGGTTGCATGGTTGTGTTAGTCGGATGACATTTTCTGGTCAAGCGTTTTTGGCCTATGTATTGTGATGAATATTTGTAACAATGGATAGTGGATCTCAGTATATGTTTGTAATCTGAAAAAGAAAAATAGTTTGCTTATACACTATGTGGACAATCTATTGCGTCAGTGATAAATTTGATTTTTCTTCCTTTCATTCGCGGGTGAGAAGTTGGTTGTTTGATCCTTGTAGTCAGGTGTTTTTCCTTTCTCCTCCATCTTGTTCACGCTCAGATGGAGATTTACGCCCTGAGCGCTCTGATTTTTTTTTGTTAGCTTGCCTCGTCTTTCCCTTGCTCCTAGACATCAACACACTCTCATTTTTCTTTTATCTCAGCCATAGTGGAGTTTTCACTTATGATTTGGTTTCTACGACGAATTTTTTTTTCCCACTACGTTTTTTATCGCCTTCTAAATGAAGATATGGTGTTTTTCTTGTACACCAAAGGAAAAGTGTGGCCAGTGCTTTAATCCTCCTTGGTGATCTACTGTATAATGGTATTTTTGCTCCAGTTGGAATCAACTTCCCTGTCAGTGATTTGGTTCTTGTTTCTCCTTAATCCAAGGTTCAGCTGTAGTGCGCCCATTCGGGAGTTTTTTTCAACCTGACAGCCTTTCCTCTAATTTATTTTACTAGTTTTCTTTCACGCTTGCATTGTGCCCATGACCCTTTTTGTGTTGGGTAAGTCATCTCCTCAGTCTTGTCTTGTGTCTTACCTCCCCTTTGACTGTACAAACCCCATGCGATCAACACAAGGAATCCATCGTGGCTTGGTCTTGGGCCTTGACTGGGGTCGGGCTTGGGCGTGATGCTGGGTCTCGACCTTGACACTCTTCTTCGATTTGTGTTTTAGACTTGGAAGTAACCCAGAGATCTGTAAACAGTGGAATGTGGCTTGCCTGTCTTGCAACATGGATCCTTCTCTGCTGGATAAAAAGGGTTCGTGCTAGCATTTTAAGTAGAGCACGCGAGACTCCCTATTTTTACCTTCGCACCTGACAGAATGGCGTCCCCTTCCCCTATTTTCGAATGCACTTCCAGAGTTATGCCCCTTGGGTACACTCATTGTCCTCGGGGTATGGAGCGTTATTGTTACACATTATTTTCGTCATCCCTATGACCGTTAATGATGTAAACCTATATGTTGCCTTAAGAAGGGTCAGTGGCCTGAATTCCTGAAGAAAGAAGGGAGAAGAACTTTCCCTGAGAGAATAAGTTGTATTTTCCTTTGTAAAAACCCTATTAAGGAATATTTCCACAGGTTGCACTATATGCAGGGTGAGTATAGTGCAGCGATGCCTTATTTCTGCACCCTGTGCTAAATCTAGACTGCGGTGTTTTCACAGGCTGTACCATATCTAGGGTGCGGCAATTTCTATACATGGGAAAACAAGCATCTTCTCGATGCTTCTAGAAGGAGAAGATTCCATGGTGAGGTGGGCTCCAAACGGTTTGGATCTTACTCGCTTTCATGATTTAGTGGGATCATCCTAACCTCCTCACCTTATCCTCTTCAGCTTATAAAAGGAGAGGAGCTCTCATGGAGAAAGTTAGTTGGATTGAGCTTGGGTTTTGTAGCTTGGATTATTTGGAGCTTGTATATTGTCTTTGAGATTTTCTTTGTCAAGATAGAATGGGAGTAGCTATCATATCTATAGTCTCGGAATCCATGGATTATAAGTGTGTGGGAAGCAAGGAACTATTGGAAGGAATGTGACAACATCAAGGCATCTGGTTGTATCTTTCTTGTACATTCTTTAATATAGATATACTTTTCTTTCCTATATGAATGTTATTTGTTCATATTGTATGATTCCTTGATCACATACATAGTTTCATATCAAATAGACTCTGTTATTCTTCTCTTCATTGGCTTGTGTTTATTTGCAAATATTTCTCCATAAGCCTCGTGACGGAGCTCAAATTGCATTGGCAAAGTCAGATCTTCGATATTTAAAAGGTATGTTATAGAACCATTTCTCATTTGATAATTGAAATATAAGGAAAGAGTAGTGCACTGTCTCGTTTTTTTCTAGTTTCATAGTGAAGCTAGGGGGATTGATTTGTGTCCACACTTAACAATTAGCCCGATAACAAAATTGGCGACCGTACTGGGGAACAAATTGTTTTCCTAGTTTGTCTTGCTTTCTTGCTTTGATTGCCTAGATTCTATTTTCTGAGTCTACGGGGGAATCTATCTAGACTATCTGGATCTAAAATTTCATTTAGACTCTTGACCTTTTTCCAATTTTCCTTTGTTTACAAGCATTTTCGCACTGTATCCCATATGCAGCCTGTGAAAGCCTTAGATCGTCGCACCTGGACTATTTAGACTAGTGCGGAAGCTCTGCACCCTACCCATATATAGCCTGCGGAAACATCAAATCGCCACATTGTACCTTACTGCTAGGTTGCGAGGTCTCCTATAGAATATTTGGATTAGGTCTTTGTTGTCTTCTGAGACCCAGTTTTGCTTTGATCACCTGGGATGAAATTTTGGAGCCTGTATTTGACTATTTACAGTCTGCTTGACAATTTTTGGGCTACTTTTAGCCATATTTGCTTTGTTTTCTTTTGAAAGATTTGATCTCTTGCTTTGAGTGTCTTTCAGTTACAAAGCATTATTTTTTCTTTAGAATTGTCTGGTGAAAGAACTTTTTCTTTTATTGAATATTTTGAGTTAAAAGAGAAAATTTGTTTGGGTTGCTTTGTTTTATAGAGATTTTCTATTGCTTTTAGCTATCTTTGAAACAAAAAAATGTTTTTTTCTTTATGTTAGATTGGGGGCATTCTTGCATTTGAAGTAGCGAAATTGCATGATTTGGGGGCCAAGAATCGTGTATTGGTGTAAAGTCTCTTTTACTTAGTTCTTGAGGATATTGATATTGATGAGTTTAATAAAATTTTAGGACATTGTGCATATGGGAATGATAAACGTTTTCTCCTTCTCGTAATATAGCTTTCATCGAAATGAAAAGACTGCATATTCATCGCTTTGCATAACTTTCGAGTCAGTCAAAACAACATATTGTCGATGCCATTTTTCTTTTGAGTAACAACAGCCTTAAAATAAAACACTTATAAAAATTGATTAGACATTTTTATATTTTTTGGTAGAAAACCTACATTAGATTAGTTGTAGGGCTTTGTAATAGGTGTGAAAGATAACTTTCCAAAGCTGTAAACAAACACAGAATTGTGATTTAGGGAGTGGTAAATCCACTTATTAAATTTTGTCTTGGGAAGCCCTTCTAACACAAGGGTCAATCATGAGGTCATATTAAGACTGACAGAGTTACTCACCCTGCTTTGTTAGTCTTGGTGTATAGATTGCATGTATTATGGGGGTCGCTTGAAGGTATACCCACAATGATGAGTGGAAGCCTTTCGAGTTGATTTTGGGCTAGATACCCTACCCTTGTGTGTGGATCGAACTGTCGATTATTTCCCCAGACATCAATGTTGTTCTTGGTAACCTTAGTAGCCTATCTCTTTAGGGTGTTTACACGAGGTGACTGTGGAGGGGCAAGTCTTCACGATACCTGGAATCGACATTGGCCAAACTCACTCGGGATCCTTGGAGGGTATAACCACGTTTATGTGTGGGATATTGCACCAAGGCGTTAGTCCGTTAAGAAGGTAGTCAACATAAATTTTCCACCCGCTCTATCTCAGCCCTTTTTTACTTTGATCCCGCAACGTTGGATTTCATCACCAACTAGTGCATTCATTGTGAGAAGGTTTTTGTTTGATTTCTTGCTTTCTAGATTTTTAGTGTGTGCTGTTTGTTTTCCATAGTGGACTCTAGATTGGATCTTTGTTTTAATGGAATAAGTTCCCGGAATGACCAATGAAGGAATCCCTTTTCCAGGGGAACCTTTTGTTTTTCCTTCTTATGAAAACATTGGTCCTCCTCACATCGCTACTTTGAGCCTTCCAAGTCTCACAATTGGATTACYGGTATGGTTGGTTTCCACTCAGGTAATCATGAATGCAGCTAGTGCTTCATTTGTAAGCACTTTCCCCCAATAACATCAACCTCGTGTTGATCCTTCACCTTCTTCACCAGTATGATATTCTTCGCCTTCTTCACTTGCAAGGTCTTCTTCTGGTTCATCTTCTTTTCCGAGTGAAAGCTATGAAGCTAGTAACCCAGTGGATAAGAAGAAGAAGAAAAGGAAGAAGAAGAAGAAGAAAAATAAGGAAGGGTCCAAACTTCCAACCACTTCCAAACATGTTGGAAAAAAACCAGTTACTGTTAATCATGCTGGGAATTTTGATGATGTCAAGATCACCGACACAACTCGTAAGCCCAAGTACCATTACAGGCTTTGTAAGGGTAGCCATCTTATTAAGGATTTCCCTAGTCTATCCAAGGTTATCGAATCATGGTCTACACACCCTCGCCAACCCATGTCATCAGCCTATGAACAACATGTTGATGACCTCCCATCAACTAGTCAAGATATTGTTGGGAAGAAGAAAAGTAGAGTCAAGTTCCCGTGTATGTTATGCGGAGGGAGT
>JASDQU010101537.1:186667-197972 GCA_032191745.1 Picea mariana
TATTAAGGATTTCCCTAGTCTATCCAAGGTTATCGAATCATGGTCTACACACCCTCGCCAACCCATGTCATCAGCCTATGAACAACATGTTGATGACCTCCCATCAACTAGTCAAGATATTGTTGGGAAGAAGAAAAGTAGAGTCAAGTTCCCGTGTATGTTATGCGGAGGGAGTCATCTAACTCACCTTTACCCTCGTATGGACAAAGCCTCGAAATTGTTGGAATACATGACTGTTTCTCAGCCTCAACTTCCAGTTTCTTATCACAATCTTACTCTCGACCCACCTTTAGTTGATGGAATGATTAATTTGGTCCCTTCATCGATCAATCTGGTTGATCATGTCGTCAATCTGGTCATGTCCTTAGTTGAACCAATTGAAAACGTGGTCGATCTGATCACATATTTGGTCAATCCCACTCTCTCGTTAGAGAGTGCAACCCAAGTGGATGATCTGTTTCCATACATCGACCCCATTCTCCCCTTGGAGAATGCAACCCAATTGGTCGATCTGATCTCGTCATCGGTCGATTCTACTCTCCCGTTAGAGAGTAAACCTGATACTGCCCACATTTTTCTTGTTGATACAGAATCTACCCTGCTAGGGGCCATTCCACCTTCTCCCATGGAACCCCCACCAAGTAATGAGGCCATCCTTTTTTATTGGGGTGTGCTAACTRGACCTCCTCTTCCCTCTCACATTCCTTTCAAGATTACAGTACAAGTTTGTGATCGGGATGTTCCTCAGATGCTGATAGACGAAGGTTCGTCCGTTAGTATTTTTTCCTCTCTTTCTTGGCAAGATTTGGGTTATCCTCATCTTGTGTCGGTTACAYAGACTCTGTTTTCATTTAACAAAAGAACCAGTCACCCTTTAGGGATCCTTCGTCATTTTCCTATAACTTTGGGAGGGAAAACTGTCTTTATTGATGCCATGGTAGTCCAAGACCCCTTGGATTTCGATTTACTCCTTGGGCGATATTATGTCTATGCCATGAAAGCAATTGTGCCCACTCTTTTTCGTGTGATATCTTTCCCACACAATGGAGGCATGGTGAATATTGATCAACTTTCATTTGTTGGCTCTGACTTGATTATCCACTCAATGAACTCCCTGAACGATTCATATATGTACACAATATCACCCCTACCACAGGTCAATTATGTGGTGTTGTCCCCCATGCCTTCACCTGTCGATGAAGATGAGCCTCTCACTATAAGCTCAGTCTCTTATGACTTAGATCTGGTAGTTGACATGGTGATCTCTACGATAGGGTCTTTAGAGCTTGATCTCCTTACCCCCGTCGCGACCCTCGACATGGTGTCCTTCCAGAGTATGTTTCTTTCATCCAGTGAAGATATCTTGGAATCCATGACCGAGTTTTGTCCCTTTACATGGTTTCCTTCCGGAGCATCGTCCTCTTGTAAGCCATGATCAAGAAGAGAGTCTTTGAGCATGGTTTTCTAATTTCAAGCTCATTAAAAAATGAAACCAACTTTGAGCATGGTTTTCTGATTTCAAGCTGATTAAAAAATGAAACCATCTTTGAGCATGGTTTTCTAATTTCAAACTCATTAAAAAATGAAACCAGCTTTGAGCATGGTTTTTTGATTTCAAGCTCATTAAAAAATGAAACCAACTATGAGGATATCTTTTGCGTCTTTGTGGCAACCTCGTTAAAAAATGAAACATAGGTTACGAGTATAGTTCCTGTTTCTGTGTCAAGCTCGTTAAAAAATGAAATAGATTTTTTCCCCTCTCTATTTTAGTCAAGTACTTTGTTACGTATAGTATTTGAAGCTTCACTTCATCCACCTATGTTGTTGGACGAACCAAAGCTTGGGGGGAAATGATTTCATCCTATGGTCTTCATTGTGAAGGTAAGCTGGTAGTTTCTTAAGCTAGGGGATAAGTACCAACCATCCTTGTGTTATGCGTTGGGAGGTCCAAGCATAGTTTCCTCTGGTTCACGCTTGTGTAAAAATGAAACCAGGTCCAAGCATAGTTTTTTTTAGTTTTTAAGATTGTGAAAAATAAAATCTATCCCAAGCATAG
The DNA here is from genome assembly GCA_032191745.1 of Picea mariana. NCBI lineage: Eukaryota > Viridiplantae > Streptophyta > Pinopsida > Pinales > Pinaceae > Picea > Picea mariana. Next base: position 188,724 of record JASDQU010101537.1, read on the forward strand.
TTTTGTTTTGTTTTGTTTTAAGGCTTGTGTAAAAATGAAAACAATCCTGAGCTTAGTCTTTGTTCTTTATCATGCTCGTAAATACATGAGAATAAGTTACCGAGCTAGTTTTTGTTCTTTCTCGTTCTCGTAAATACGTGAGAATGTAACTGAGTATACTTTTATCACTTTTTCAGACTTGTAAAGGTTATACGAAAAAGGAACCCCCTGGAGTTCTCTTTAAGCTCTTTTCAGACTCTCTAAACATGAAAATACTGTCGAGCGATCTTGTTCTTTTCACGCTCGTAAAAGTATTTGAAGAAAACGTTTGATGGACGAAAATTTATCACTTTTTCGGTCTCATTAAACTAATTTACGAAAAGGAACTGAGAGAGTCCTCTTTAAGTGTTTTTCAGACTCTAAATATGAAAAACCCCCTAGTTTTCTCTCTTTGGACTCGTTAAACAAACATCAAAAGACCCATATGGGCTCTAACCACTCCTTCCTAGGGTTTGTTAAATATACTCTGAAGGACTCATCCGAAGGATGAGCTTACAATTCAAGCATATGTTATCCTCCTCAAGCTTGTGTAAAAATAAAGAGGTACTCGCCATAAATGGTGGGGAAGAAATTGGGAAAGAAATGTATCTAAACCTGTATTCTATGGAAGAGTCACCTTTGAACATGACACCCTTTCACTCGCTTTGTGTCTAGGTTGGAAAATGCACTTGTCTCTTGATCATACTCCTTTCTAAGATTACAAATCAGTATTTGATACCTATTGTTGAGTCAGTTTTTCCAAGACAGTTGTTGTGTCATCAATATGTTCAAAGAGAAGTTCAACCCAGAAAGCCTTCTATTGCGTCGGTCGTTTATCAGTCCTTAAGACTTATATTGCATCGGCCATCCCTGAGTCAATCCTAAATCATTTGTTACTCTGATATAAATCAAATCCTTTTACCTGTTTCATGTCATTGATGGGGGATACATTAAGGCCCTCCTGTGACGAGTCTTTTCCTGTTGACTTCAACTGATTATCCAGGAATTAGACTTAGAAACTAATTGATACCTTGGAACTTGCATGCCTCAATGGCAGATTTCCTCGCTTTAGATAGTGGGTTTTCATTATTGACTCCTGATCGGAAGATTCTGCTAAGTGTTCGACTTCAACTCATTAATTCACATTTGTTGGATTGTACTAGAGTACCTTGGGAGTCATTGACATTACTCATCATTTTCCCTCGCATTTGTTAATGGTATACACTAATGGTCGGTAATCAAGTGGTTTCTACCATGTTCGACTTCAGCACATGTATTCACATGGTTATATTTGTACTATAGAGTGGTGGAGATAAAGACCCTGGATATTTTCTGACAGATTCAGGTTGTACTGGTGCATAGATCCACAGTGTATGTCTCGTGGCTATGTTAAAATTTGAGTCTTTAACACATAGATCCATAGTGTATGTTTGGTGGCCATGACCTGTCTTACTTGACATGGATCTTTGCATGTCGGAATTTATGCTTTGAGTTATTTTTATTCGAAGTATGGGAATGCCTACCTCAGTGATGATATATTATTGTATTGTATTTCCTTGTTTGTTGGCAGGTTTTCGACCGACGTGTTCCTTGTTCCCTATACACATTCGACAAAGTATTTCATCTATCACTATGTTCTAACTTCATACTTTGGGGGGCTCTCTATTTCACATTATTTTCATCATCCCTATGATCGTTAATGATGTAAACCTATATGTTTCCTTCAGAGGGGTCAGTGACCTGCATTCCTGAAGAAAGAAGGGAGAATAAATTTCCCTGAGAGAAGAAGTTGTATTTTCCTTTGTAAAAACCCTATTAAGGAATATTTTCGATGGATGCACTATACGCAGGGTGCGGCAATGTCTGATTTCTACACCTTGCTCTAAAGCTAGACTGTGGAGTTTTTGCATGCTACACCATAGCTAGGGTGCGGCGATTTCTGTACGTGGGAAAAATGACCATCTTCTCGATGCTTCTAGAAGGATAGGATTCTATGGTGAGGTGGCCTCCGAACGTTTTGGATCTTACTCGCTTTCATGATTTAGTGGGATCATCCTAACCTCCTCACCTTATCCTCTTCATCTTATAAAAGGAGAGGAGCTCTCATGGAGAAAGTTAGTTGGATTGAGCTTGGGTTTTGTAGCTTGGATTCTTTGGATCTTGTATATTGGCTTTGAGCTTTGCTTTGTCAAGATAGATTGTGAGTAGCTATCAGATCTACAGTCTTAGAATCTGTGGATTAGAAGAGTGTGGGAAGAAAGGAACTGTTATATACTTTAATACATATATACTTTTCTTTAATGCAAATATACTTTTCTTTCCTATATGAATGTTATTTGTTCATATTGTATGATTCCTTGATCACGTACATAGTTTCATATCAAATAGACTCTCTTATTCGTGTCTTCGTTGGCTTGTGTTTATTTGCAGATATTTCTCCATAAGGCTCGTGACGGAGCTCAGATTGCATTGGTGAAGTCGGATCTTAGATACTTAAAAGGTATGTTCTAGATCCATTTCTCATTTGATAATTGAAATCTAAGGAAAGAGTAGTGCACTGTCTTGTTTTGTTATAGTTTTGTAGTGAAGCTAGGGGGATTGATTTGTGTCCGCACTTAACAATTAGCTCGATAACAGTTATAGTTGTCTGTGAGTCTGTCTTTCCTTGATTAGCAGTGGTGGTTCTTTTATTTTATCACGAATTTCCTTTTCTGACAGTTGGCATTATTAATTTTGTCTAGTCCGGAAATTCTGAGTGATGGTAGTTGAAACTAATGTGTATAATCTAATTGCATTTATATTCTACTTGGAAAAATCCAATTACAGTCGGTTGGCGGAATTTAATTGTTATTTAAATTGAAATTTTGGAGAAATGGCAAGTGTTTGTTTCCTTTGGTTTTATATTTGTTGGGTATTGTTTTAACTTAAGGCATTGAAAAAGTGTGTTAGGCAACGGATTTCCTTTTCTAGTTTCAATTCATTATAGATTGGAGCCTCGTGCCAAGAATCATGTGAATGGCAGGTGGCTGGGTTTTGATTTTAATTTTATTACTCATAACAGTAGATTCTTAACAGTTTAAATTATTATTATTAATAGTTAAAGTCCTAACAAATAAATTCCTAATAGTTAGATTCCTAACAATTTGATTATTATTATTAACATTTAGATTCATAACAGTTTAATTATTATTATTAACAGTTAAATTCCTAACAGTTTAATTATTATTATTAACAGTTAGATTCATAACAGTTTAATTATTATTATTACTCATAACAGTTAGATTCATAATAATTATTATGGCAATTCTAATCTTTAGAAGTGCACTTCCTTCCAACTCTAATTGTGGCAAGACTAACTGTTTAGCATTTTAATAAACCATGATCTATCTTTCAATTTTAATTAGCTTGCATTTTATGATTGTACAATCCTTGTATTTCCATGATGTATAACGGTGTTTCACATGAACTCTTAATGATTAAACTCATGTACAAGATTGTAATAACTCCTTAATGAAAGGATTATCGCAATGTAGGAAGTTAATGCTGTATGATGTAAAAGTGTTAATGGAGAATAAACTCTATGATTGCAAAAGTTAGAAGGTTGCATAACAAGATGTAGTTTTATTAGTCAATTCTTTATTAAATCGCCAAGATGAATAATTGTAGTTATTGTTTACATTGAATTGATGTATGCAAGATTACATGAGAGACCCCGGAATGTATTTCACTTCTCACGCCTCGGATTTTATTTTAATTAATGATTGATTAATTAGCACGCATGGAAATTAAATAAAATTGCGCCTCAATTTGTTTTTTCTAGATAGATTTGTATGTCATCTCTCTTGTGTGCTCGTAAATTTAAGGTTGATTGAAGTAATGTCTAAATATTAGATTTATCTGGTTGTGCATGGTGAAAGGCCACTGATGGTCAGCTGTTGTTTATTTATTTGTATGCCATGCAAATGTTGAATCAATGATTGCTAATTATCACTCACATTGAAGGTTTGTGTTACATGTGTCGGGTTGGTGTTGTTGCGTTGGGTTGATTTGATGTTGTCTTTTAGCTTAGTAGGTGTGGTCTTGCTTGTGTCGGACGGGATGTAGACACCTCCTTGTTCCTCAGAATAGTCGCCAGCCTTGAGACCTTGAATGGTAAAAATCGATGAGAACCTGTGCTTGAGCGTTACTTATGTGTCTTGGAGGTCCTAACCTTGTTGGGTAGGATGGGTGGGTAGGCATTTTTATTTTTGTATGATTGGTTGTCATATGTTGCTTCCAGCTGCATGATGTGCTAGTATGCCAAGTCGCTATGTTGCCTGATGCCGAAATTGTGTGTGTTGTGTTTGTAGTCAAGTTGTGTTCATTAACTGTTTGTCGTTGTTACCTTCCTTCTTAAAAAAAAAATAAAAAAAATGCACTTGTTATGCATCGCATGTTGTCRTAACGACGGGGTTGTTAGATATGGTATTTGAGTCGRTTCGACCTGCGACTTGGGATCACTACGACTTCCATTGGTTAGACACTTGATTTTAAAATGTCGCTAATTAAATTTATTTGTATGCGTGCAGGTAATCATGGTTAGAGGACGTCGTAGAGGCAGATGATGGGTTCTAGGGGAGGAGGCATGATGCCCCCAGTAGCATCCATGCCCGAGGGGTATAACCCCTAGGGGGACGAACAGGTTGTCGGGAAGAAACATATAGATATGGGAGATGTGGTTGGGTTGATGAGGTCCTTTCAGAGGATGTCTGAGGCATTGATCAACCATTTGGATAGAGATGAGGCTAGGGAATCGACACCTCCTTAGGTTCCACCACGCGCCCTGGTCAATACTGGTAGCATTCACCATGAACTTGAGAAGGTCAAGTTTCTTGAGTTCTTTGGTGCCTCGGATGGCGCAGCAGCCGAGGAATGGTTGGAGAATATGGTGATGTGCTTTGAAATTTGCGACTATACCTCCAAAATGAAGGTCTCCATGGTGGACTTTCAAATAAAGAGGAGCTCTCTTCTATGGTGGAAGATGCTCCTGCCGCAATTGAACATGGCAGTCGAAGATGTGTCATGGGAACTATTCAAGGAACGGTTCCGGGAGAGGTATCTGTCTGAGAAATTCATTGAGCGTCAGCTCAACGAGTTCAATGCCTTGCGACAGGGCAATCGTACGGTTCTCGAGTACGAGGCCCACTTCATGGAGCTGCTTCGGTATGCTGCCCACCTGAATACCGAGAAACTTTAGGTCAATAAGTTCATGTTCAGCCTAATGTCAGCATTCATGCAAAGGTGAGGATTATGATGCCTCAAAACTTGCATGATGTTGTCTAGAAGGCCCTCATAATAGAGGAGGAGCTTATCAGTGGGGGTCAGAGTAGGACTCTAGTGATTCCAATGGGACATGCGTCATCTGGTGTGCATCAATATCAGACATTAGCTAGACATTCACCAGGATATCATGGCATCCATAGAGGATCCACTTTCACTACACCTCGGCGACCAATGCCTCAGCAGCAGACTCCTTACAGAGGACCACAACACTAGCAATAGCGTTGACCACAGCAACAATAATTTAGGCCAGTTCAGCAGAACAGACCAGGGTTCTAGGCTAGTGGGCCATTAACTTCTACTTCAGGTACTAGGAGTACTGGACCAAAGAAAGGGTGTTTGACATGTGGAGAGCCAAATTACCAATGTGACTACCCAGTTGAGAGGACTAGAGCATATGGATCAGTCGAACCCACTACTGTGGGATATTTGGACAAGGCCCATCAGATTCTTGCAACAGTGAATAACCCCCAGGAAGAGAACCAATCGAATTTGCTTGAGACGTCAGGTACCATCTCTGACCAAACCCTTAATATTTGGATAGATACAGGTGCTACAAAGAGTTTTATTCTGGTGCAGTGATAAAAAGAATTAAGGTAAAGGAATTCGAACGGGACGACTTTAGCTTTGTAGAAATGGCTTTGGGAGCCAAACAGAAGGTTGGAGGGAAGGTTACAGGGTAGCATTAACCTGGGAGAGTTTTTCACAAGGGCCAAATTGTACATCACGATATTAGGGTCTTATGACATTGTGATCGGTATGGACTGGTTGGAATTGCATGAGGCGATACTCAACTGTAAGACGAAACAATTGATCTTGGTAAATCACGAGGGACAAAAACGCGTGATTGTAGGTTGGAACTAGGGAGTTTCCCTGAGGTTCATCTCTTCTCTGCAGCTATGGAAGAGCATGCGCAAGGGATGCAAGCTTTATGTAATCCTTGTGTTAAACGAAAAGGGCATGGTGGAAGGACTAGAAAACCTTCCAGTAGTACGAGAGTTTGTGGATGTCTTCCTAGAGGAGTTTTCAGGGTCATTACATTGCATTTATTATGCATCGCATGTTGTCGTAATGACGGAGTCATTACATATGGTATTTGAGCCAGTTCGACCCGCGACTTGGGATCACTACGACTTCCATTGATTAGATACTTGATTTTAAAATGTCGCTAATTAAATTGATTTGTATGTGTGCAGGTAATCATGATTAGAGGATGTCGCAGAGGCAGACGACGAGTTCTAGGGTAGGAGGCATGATGCCCCCAGTAGAATCCATTCCCGAGGGGTCTAACCCCCAGGGGGATGAACAGGTTGTCGGGAAGAAACATATAGCTATGGGAGATGTGGTTGGGTTGATGAGGTCCTTTCAGAGGATGTTTGAGGCACTGATCAACCATTTGGATAGAGATGAGGCTAGGGCGTCGACACCTCCTTAGGGTCCACCACGCGCCCTGGTCGATACTGGTAGCATTCACTGCGAACTCGAGAAGGTCAAGTTTCTCGAGTTCTTTGGTGCCTCGAATGGCGCAGCATCCGAGGAATGGTTTGATAATATGGTGATGTGCTTTGCAATTTGCGACTATACCTCCAAAATGAAGGTTTCCATGGTGGACTTTCAACTAAAGAGGAGCACTCTTCTATGGTGGAAGATGCTCCTGCCGCAATTGAACATGGAAATCGAAGATGTGTCATGGGAATTGTTCGAGGAATGGTTCCGAGAGAGGTATCTATCTGAAAAATTCATTGAGGGTCATCTCAACGAGTTCAATTCCTTGTGACAGGGTGATCGTACAGTTCATGAGTATGAGGCCCACTTCATGGAGCTGCTTCGGTATGCTCCCCACCTGAATACCGAGAAACTTAAGGTCAATAAGTTCGTGTTCAGCCTAATGTCAGCATTCATGAAAAGGTGAGGATTATGATGCCTCAAAACTTGCATGATGTTGTCTAGAAGGCCCTCATAATAGAGGAGGAGCTTATCAGCAGGGGTCAGAGTAGGAATCTAGCGATTCCAATGGGACATGCGTCATCTGGTGTGCATCAACATCAGACATTAGCTAGACATTCACCAGGATATCATGGCATCCATAGAGGATCCACTTTCACTACACCCCGGCGACCAGCGCCTCAGTAGCAGACTCCTTACAGAGGGCCACAACACCAGCAGCAACGTTGACCGAAGCAGCAGCAGTTTAGGCCAGTTCAGCAGAACAAATCAGGGTTCTAGGTTGGTGGTCCGTTAACTTCTACTTCAGGTACCAGGAGTACTGGATCGAAGAAAGGGTGTTTGACATGTGGAGAGCCACATTACCAACGTGACTGCCCAGTTGAGAGGACCAGAGCATATGGATCAGCCGGACCCACTACGGTGGGAGATTTGGGTAAAGCCCATCGGATTCTTGCAACAGTGAAAAACCCCCAGGAAGAGCACCAATCGACTTTGCTCGAGATGTCAGGTACCATCACTGACTAGACCCTTACTATTTGGATAGATACAGGTGCTACAGAGAGTTTTATTCTAGTGCAGTGATAAAAAGAATTAAGGTAAAGGAAGTCGAACGGGACGACTTTATCTTTGTAGAAATGGATTCGGGAACCAAACAGAAGGTTGGAGGGAAGGTTACGGGGTAGAATTAACCTGGGAGAGTTTGTCACAAGGGCCAAACTGTACATCACAATATTAGGGTCTTATGACATTGTGATCGATATGGACTGGTTGGAATCACATGAGGCGATACTCAACTGTAAGACGAAACAATTGATCTTGGTAAATCATGAGGGACAAAGATGCATGATTGTAGGTCAGAACTAGGGAGTTTCCCTGAGGTTCATCTCTTCTTTGAAGCTATGGAAGAGCATGTGCAAGGGATGCAATCTTTATGAAATCCTTGTGTTAAATGAAAAGGGCATGGTGGAAGGACTAGAAAACCTTCCGGTAGTACGAGGAGTTTGTGGATGTCTTCCTAGAGGAGTTTGAAGGGTTGCCGTCATAGACCTAAAACCGGGAGTTGAACAAATAGTAAGAACGCCTTATCGGATGTCGACCCCAGAGTTATAGGAGTTGAAAATTCAACTGAAGGATTTGTTAGACCTAGGACTTATACGTCAAAGTGTGTCACTGTGGGGTGCGCCTGTTATTTTCATACGGAATAAGGATGGTTCGTAGAGACTCTACATTGACTGTCGTCAATTGAACAAGGTAGCGATTAAAAAACAGTATTTGTTGCCAAGGATTGATGATCTATTTGATCAGATGAAAGGTGTGATGGTGTTTTCAAAGACCGAATTGATATCAGGGTATCACCAGTTAAGGATCAAGGAGGACGACATCTCTAAGACCGCCTTTAAGAAGAGGTTTGGACATTAGGAGTTTACTATTTTACCGTTTGGATTGAGAAACGCCCCAACGGTATTTATGAGTTTGATGAACGGGGTGTTTCGCGAATACGTGGACAAGTTCATCCAAGTATTCATTGACGATATTTTTATTTACTCTCGGATGATGGAGGAGCATGAAAAGCACTTGCGCATGATACTATAATGTCCACAAGAGAAAAAATTGTTTAGGAAGCTGTCGAAATTCTTGTTTTATCAATCGAAGATTCACTACTCAGGGCATGTCATCTTCGACGAAGGTATCACTGTGGATCCAGCAAAGTTCAAGGCTATTATGGAATGGAATGCACTGACGAATGTCCCAGAAGTGCATAGCATCATGGTTTTAGCGGGTGTTCAAGGATAAATTCGTGAGTGCGGACACAGACCAATCTCCCCAGATCCACCTGGATCTGGAACAAACTGTGACAGAATACTACTGTTTCCCTAGTTCTAAAGTATTGAATGGACAAGAGAAGAAGGATGATGTACTTACTTTATGAAAGCTCTCCTTATCTCTGTTGATCCTTGCTCTGCT
>JASDQU010101537.1:200078-213587 GCA_032191745.1 Picea mariana
AAAGAGGGAAAACCTCATGGGAACAAAACCCCCCCTCAAATTACAATGCATAAAATAAAAAATGATAAGGAACAAAAGGCAGTTGCTAAGCAACCATGTCCTTCACTCCAAGAAGACCTCGCAACTGTGCAAGTTTGTGCTCTTTGAAGATTTTGTTGAAGATGTAGATGTCTACTCGGATCTGATGAAGTATATGCATCATTGATATTTCCACACATATCCACTTTATCTTCTTGTAATGAATAATATCCAAATAAATTTTGGATGAAATTTTGAAAACCGTATGGCCGTTTCCGAAAAAACGCTGAAATTTTGTTGATTTTGAAACGATCATAACTTCACTTTCTGGACTCCGTTTTGGACGATTGATTTTTGAAAATGGATATTTTCCCGAGAGGAATTCAAATATCCAATTTGTTTTTGCAAATTGTGCTAAAAAAATATCAGAATGGCATCTGATGTGCGCGACTCTCTTTTTGTCTCCTAACATGCATGCATGGTGCATGCAAAAGTGTCTGCATGTGACTCCTGAGATGCATGCCATATGTCTCCCACATAAATTTCAGAAAATAAATCTGAAATGGAGTAGACATCATCTTCAATTATTGGAATACTAATTTCTGCAAAAAAGTTTGTAGAAGACTCTTCATAATAAGAGTCTTGATCTTTTGATGGCTTCTCTTTTGGCTCTATCTGTTCGACCTCCAATATGAAATATTCACAATATTATTTATTCCCAAATAGAACCTCTAATCTGGTCCATAATTCATTTGGAGTTAATCCTTGTGATTCTCCATATACTTGATGGAAAAGTTCGAGAGAAACAGACATGCCGATACTTCCTATGGCCATATATTGTCTATTGAGAAAATCGGTTTTCTCATCAAACAAATCAGGCTCTACTTCCATTGCCATGGTTATTTGGTATATGCCTCTACTTTTGAGAAGAAGTAGAATCTTTGGCTTCCATTCCAAATAGTTATGAGGCGTTAGAAGTATTTCCAGAGAATAATCCATCTGTTGTTGTCTTCAATCTTTAGTACCTGCAAAAAATGATTTGGTGTAGCTTTTGCTTAGCAGTTCGTCGGCTCTGATACCATGTAAATGTGTTAAACCTGCACAGAATAGATCTAGATAGAAAATACTACACACATTTGCAGAGAGAATTTAAGAAAGAAAAAGAAAGATAGAAAGAATGGAAGAATTCTCATTAACCGTATTCCACACTCAAAGAGTGAATAATTTACAATAGATATAGGCTACATAAGTAACGAATGATCCATAGTGGTGGTCTAGATTGATCTGGACACACACCAACAGTTACAAGAGTAAATTTCCACCTAGACTAGTCTCTCAGGCAGATACGAGAGTGAACTGCCACCTAGTTGAGTTAACTAGTCAACTAGTCTTCAGTTAACTGAATGAACAAAGAGTAGTGAGTCGGTGATGATCCCAATGTTGCATGGCGAAAAAACCAATGCAACATCTAAACTTAACTCAACTAGTCAAATTGAAGTGTCAACTGAAAGAGAATATTCTCTAGGTGGAATATTCTTCCCTAAAATATAGGAGACTGGATAATGACTAATTATGACTAATAAACAAGGAATAACCTTAGGAAAAATAAATCCTAGGTGTGTGTGAAGTAACTCTAACAGTTGACACTCTGACGAAGAGTGCTCATTTTATTCCTATGTGTAGGACGTATCAGGCACCTGACATAGCTAGAGTTTTCATCAGTGAGATAGTGAGGTTGCATGAAGTTCCTAAGAGGATTATATCTGATCGAGGATCGATGTTTACATGACGATTTTGGACTAGTTTCCAAGAGGCCTTGGGAACCAAACTTAACTTTAGTACCGCATATCACCCGGATACATACGGGCAGACCAAGCCAATGAACTAAATCTTGGAGGATATGTTGCGTATGTACGTGATGGACCAACATAAGAGTTGGAAAGAATTCTTGCCACTAGTAGAATTTGCATATAACAATAGTTATCAACGCACCATTAAGATGATGCCTTTCGAGTTTCTTTTCGGGAGACCGTGTCAGATACCTTTCAGTTGGGATTGGCTTGAGGATAGGGTCTTAGTGGGACTGGAAGGGATACAAGATATGGAAGATCAAATGTAAACAATAATACAAAGGATCAAGGAAGTGTAGCATAGACATAAGAGTTATGTCGATGTGCATCGTGTCGATCATATTTACGTAGTTGGGGATCGAGTATTCTTGTGAGTGAAACCAAAAAAGCGTTTGATCAATTTTGGAAAGGGTGATAAACTCTCTCCTAGGTTTGTGGGACACTTCAAGATTGTGGAAAAGAAGGGGCCCATAGTCTATCGGCTAGCCTTGCTTGATTCTTTGTGGAATATGCACGATGTTTTTCACGTATCTGTTTTGAGACATTATGTTAGTGATCCTACAAATGTGATTGACATGAGTTCCTTGCAGGTATCAGATGAGGGTGCACTCAAGGCGGAGTGAATCTGAATTTTGGACCATCGCATTTGACAGCTACGACGTCAAACGATAGATCAGGTCAAGGTCCAGTGGGATAACTTTAGTCTGCACTCGACGACCTGGGAGGACTCATATGATATGCATCAACAATTTCCATTTTTGTTTGAAAACTAGACATATAGATATTATGAATACTTTATTTCGGCAATTATATACTGTGAAACTTCAGGACGAAGTTTAAAACAAGAGGGGGTGTATATAACATCCCTCTCTTGCGCACACTGATCAGACCTATTCTTTGAGGAAAATTGCGTGCAAGTGATCCGGTTCATTATACGATTGGTTGTTTGATTATGATTATGAGATGTTGTGGATCTGATTATATGTTATTTTTCTATATTTATATCGACAGGTGCTATTGAATAGTTTGTCCTGAGCATGCAGGACTCTAGACGTTAGAGGATGATGATGGCATCGATGGATCTCCTTGGACTCCGGATCGAGTTAGGGAGTGGACTATTATGGGTTGAATGTTCTTGATATTATATACGTGACATATGACTAGATATTGTGATGTTGATTTTTATAGCTAACACGTTTTGTTGATGGATGCAGGCTGACAGTAGCTTGCTAACCAGAATCACATAGGAGTAAAGGGGTCCTGTACGAAAACCAGAGACATTGAGGGAGAGGTGTGGAAACAACCCTACCACAACCTACTAGCACTCTCGTCATGGCTCAAACTGTAGGTTAATGATTACCTAGTTCGAGAGATCCACGATATCGTGAGGGAATCCTATGACAGTCACTCACGGTGATTCTAAGGGGCGTGCAATAAGGCAGGGTCCTTATTCCTTAGAGGCCCTTAGTATCCCACAAGATCACCTAACGAAGTATTGACTTCGGGGGTTTGACATCTACCAAATTCAGTTAAGAGGCGAGTGGCACCCTTGGAGCACGTAGTGCGTCTTGAAGGGTGTGTCGTGTAAATAAAATAGAAAGAGGAGAGCGGCACCCTTGGAAAGGGGCCACACACACAATACCAGAGAATGTTGGGAGTTAGCATTCTCACAGCTAATGCTAAGGGTACTCTTCTTCCCCCTGAGTACCCTTAGCGTTAGCTGTGAGGTACCAATAAGGTCTCAGCGGTTAGCGGGCAGGAGCCGGATGGAGCGCAAGCGGGGGATAATGACATTGGGATTGTCATAGTCAGACACGGTACTTCGGGTAAAACTATTAGTTTCATTGTGATTAATTTATGGTTGCATGGTTGTGTTAGTCGGATGACATTTTCTATTCAAGCGTTTTTGGCATATGTATTGTGATGAATATTTGTAACAATGGATAGTGGATCTCAGTATATTTATGTAATCTGAAAAAGAAAACTAGTTTTCTTATACACTCTTTGGACGATCTATTACGTCAATGATAAATTTTATTTTTAATCCTTTCATTCGTGGGTGAGAAGTTGGTCATTTTATCCTTGTAGTCAGGTGTTTTTCCTTTCCCCTCCATCTTGTTCACGATGAGATGAAGGTTTACGCCCTGAGTGCTCCACTTTTTGCTTTTTATATTTCCTCATCTTGCCCTTGCGCCCAAACATCAGCACACTCTCCCTTTTCTTTTACCTCATCCATACTGGAGGTTTCACTTATGATTTGATTTCTGCGACGAAGTTTTGTTTCCCACTGCGTTTTTGATCGCCTTCTAGATGAATATCTGGTGTTGTTCTTGTACACCAAAGGAAAAGTGTGGCCCGCGCCTTAATCCTCCTTAGTGATCTACTGTATAATGGAATTTTTGTTCCAGTTGGAATCATCTTACATGTTAGTGACTCATTTATTTTTTCTCCTTAATCCAAGGCTCAGTTGTAGCATGCCCATTCGAGAGTTTGTTTCAACCCGACTACCTTTCTTGTAATTTATTTTACTAGTTTTCTTTCACACTTGCATTTCACCCACGACCCTTTTTGCGTTGGGAAATCCATATCCTCAGTCTCATCCTGTGTCTTACCTCCCCTCTGACTGCACAGACCCCACGTGATCGACACAAGGACTCCATTGTGGCTTGGTCTTGGGCCTTGACTAGGGTCAGGCTTGGGCGTGATGCTGGGTCTCGACCTTGACACTCTTCTTCGATTCGTGTTTTTGACTTGGAAGTAACCCAAAGATCCGTAAATAGTGGACTGTGGCCTACCCATCTTGCAACATGGATCCTTCTCTGTTGGATAAAAAGGGTTTGTCTCTTTCATCACTAAAACCTGAGTGTAAGCATCATGATGTTTATCACCGAAATCAGCGGAGGCCAACGTTCCAAGTAGAGCACGCGGGACTCCCTATTTTTACCTCCGCGCCTGACAGAATGGCGTCCCCTTCCACTATTCCGGAATGCACGTCCATAGTTACGCCCCTTGGGTACACTCACTGTCTTCGGGGTCTGCATCATTATAGTTGTCTGTGAGTTTTTCTTTCCTTGATTGGGAGTGTCGGTTCTTTTATTTTATCACGAATTTCCTTTTCTGATAGTTGGCATTATTAATTTTGTCTAGTCTGCAAATTTTGAGTGATGGTAGTTGAAACTAATGTGTATAATCTAATTGCAATTAAATTCTACCTGGCGAAATCCAATTACAGTCGGTTGGCGGAATTTAATTATTGTTTAAATTGAAATTTCGGAGAAATAGCAAGTGTTTGTTTCCTTTGGTTTTATATTTGTTGGGTATTGTTTTAACTTAAGGCATTGAAAAAGTGTGTTAGGTGATGGATTGTCTTTTCCAGTTTCAATTCATTATAGATTGGAGCCTCGTGCCAAGAATCATGTGAATGGCGGGTGGTTGGATTTTTATTTTAATTTTATTACTCATAAAAATAGATTCTTAACAGTTTAAATTATTATTATTAACAGTTAAAGTACTAACACGTAGACTCCTAACAATTTAGTTATTATTATTAACAATTAGATTCACAACAGTTTAATTATTATTATTAACAGTTAAATTCCTAACAATTTAATTATTATTATTAACAGTTAAATTCCTAATAGTTTAATTATTATTATTAACAGTTAGATTCATAACAATTTAATTATTATTATTACTCATAATAGTTAGATTCATAATAATAACTATTTTAATTATTATGGAAAATCTAATCTTTATAAGTGCACTTCCTTCCAACTCTAATTGTGGCAAGACTAATTGTTTAGAATTTTAATGGACCGTGATCTATCTTTCAGTTTTAATTAACTTGTGTTTTATGATTGTACAATCCGCATATTTCCATGATGTATAATGATGTTTCATACGAACTCTTAATGATAAAAATCATGTACAAGATTGTAATAAATCCTCAATGCAAGGATTATCTCGATGTAGGAAGTTAATCGTGTATGATGTAAAACTGTTAATGGAGAATAAACTCTATGATTGCAGAAGTTAGAAGGTTGCATAACAAGATGTAGTTTTATTAGTCAATTCTTTATTAAATCGCCAAGATGAATAATTGTAGTTATTGTTTACATTGAATTGATGTATGTGAGATTACATGAGAGACCCTGGAGTGTATTTCACTTCTCACGCCTTGGATTTTATTTTAATTAATGATTGATTAATTAGAGCACCTGGAAATTAAATAGAATTGTGCCTCAATTTGTTTTTGCTAGATATATTTGTATGTCATCTCTCTTGCGCGCTCATAAATTTAAGGTTGATTGAAGTAATGTCTAAATATTACATTTATCTGGTTGTAAGTGGTGAAAGGCCACTAATGGTCGGTTGTTGTTTATTTATTTGTATGCCATGCCAATGTTGAATCAATGATTGCTAATTATCACTCGCATTGAAGGTCCGTGTTACATGTGTCGGGTTGGTGTTGTTGTGTTGGGTTGATTTGATGTTGTCTTTTAGATTAGTAGGCATGGTATTGCTTTGTGTCGGGTGGGATGTAGACACCTCTTTGTTCTTCAGAACAGTCGCCAGCCTTGAGACCTTGAATTTTCAAAATATATGGGAACTTGGGCTTGAACGTTTCTTATGTTTCCTGGAGGTCCTAACCTTGCAGGGTAGGACGGGCGGGTAGTCGTTTTTATTTTCGTTTGATTGGTTGTTGTATGTTGCTTCCAGCTGCATGATGTGCTAGTATGATAGGCCGTTATGTTGTATGTTTCCTGAATTTTGTGTGTTGTGTTCATCGTCAAGTTGTGTTCATTGACTGTTTATTGTTGTTACCTTCATGCTTAAAAAAAAACAAGAAAAAAATTTAAAAAAAATTGCACTTGTTATGCATCACATGTTGTCGTAACGACGGGGTCATTACAAGGTGATAAATATGAAGTTATTCCTTGTCTTTTTTATATGAGTGTACTTCTTAACAATAATCATTAACATGTTTCAAACATTTGATTTTACGTTCGTTGAATGTTGTATAGGGGCCAACAACAAGGGACCATAAGGCCATTCTACGAAGATGAAAATCATAAAGGATGTAAATTATAATGTATTGGTCCTCTATTCATATAAAGTGATGCTAGAAGATAATGAGAGGGGGAATTTTTTTATAAAACTGAGGGATATAATGGACATAATGTGTAGACGTTCTTTCCCTTAATAGTACAGAAATGAATCCAATGATTCAAAGAATTACATTATACATAAACTGCAACAAGCATTTTTGAATAAATGGTGAATGATACCCATGAGATTTGCAATATAAAAACATGCAATAAAAAAAAAGAATCATTTAAAAGTATTATTGCTAAACATGTTTTTTTGTAATATGCATATACTCGTCCAAAACATTACAAAATTAATAGTTTTTCTACATTTATTTTTATATAAAAATTAATCAATTTTTTTAATTGCATTTTTTGTTTTTTAGGAAGATTGATAAAATTCCAAAGGACGATTGATGTGATATATGAAACATGTCAGTAGAGATGTCGAAAAGAGTGTACAAGGAGATGGTTAAAGAAATGAACATAATTGCATTACAGGAGGAACCATCTCAACAACAACATGCATCAAATGTATGTATTCATTGATTTTTTCTATACAGAGAGAGTTTAGTTATTGAGTGAAATATTAATTTTCAATTTTTTTGTTGTTGCACAAAAGAAAACAAAGGGGAACCCATTCAACACATAAGATGAAACGACAAAGAATAAACTAGTTGACTAAAAAGTTTATGAGTAATTATTTTTTTTTCCTTATTTAAGATTCCATCATTGTTGTGATGTACATATGTTATTTGATTGTCAATCATCCATGGATATTTTTTAATAGGTTCTAACATACAATAAAGAGTCATTCGAACATTTTATTGACATTGGATTACTCATGGGTTGTGAGTATATGTTGGAGTATCGAGGGTTAATTGAACAATTTGTAGGTATCCAAGTTGTTTTACTTCCTTACTTCCTAATCAATGGAACAACAAGAAACCTTTAACTATATCTATGCTTCTTCATGGCATATAAAACTCACAGGAAACAAAGTATGGAGTGGAGCCAACCTAAGATATCTTGAGAGACGACATGAGGAATGTGTAATATACCTTATTGTATATTAAAAAGTCCATTAATTATAAATTATACCGTTAATGTATTAATAATACCTTTAATGTAAAGTCACATCCATTGTCTAAATATGTGACTATATGGACATGACTATATTCATTTGCGTGTATTTATACACGTGTGGTTGTAAACCTAATGATCATTGAATAATAAATTAATAAATATTGAATTTATATTTTATATGCATCTTTCGTTCTGCTTTCAATTGGTATCAGAACCAGGATGGGCCTGGACACCACGTTTTCCATATTTACCAATGTTTCCAATGCTCCCTCCATGTTGAAATTGAGTGAAGGTATTAAAGAATTTTATGTGGGCCTTGTAAGTCAAGTAATTCCTACAATACACGCTTCATTCGATGCCAAATTTAACAAATTGAATGAAGAATTACTTCTCCACTCACATTCATAGGAAACACCAATGCAAGTCCAATGGTAGATAGAGCCTCCATCCAACAATTGGATGTTACTGAAGAGTGAGATGAGGAAAATGATGCATGCGATCGTTCACTTTCACCTCTTCTAGATGACGAGTACGAAGTCAAAAATAATTTCTATGTTGATGACGATGATGATTTCGACGGTCTCTATGAAAATCTTCCAGTCTCCACACACTAATAAAAATAATGGATTCCTTCATTTGGTATACCTTGATAGGAGTGATAATGTTGATAGGTCGGAAGTTACTGGTGATAGACTTGGAGAAGCACAACATATCAATAAATCTCTCTCATCCCTTGGGGATGTCATATATGCTTTAGCTAAAAAACATGCTCATGTCTCGCATTGTAACAATAAGATTACTTAGATTCTTCAGGATTCCTTGGAGTCTGTAACACACCCAACCCCTTAAATACCCTTTATAGGTATGGGGCATCAAATTTTCTCTTTTCCTAGGTTCATTTTCGGTCCCTTGCTAAGAAAAAACCTCTTATTATGCTCCCCTAAAGTTTACTTCTCCCACTACACACTTAAACCAACTAGCAGGGTCCTCCTCATGACCTCGGGATGAAAACCAGAAGCTAAGAATCTTCATAGCGAAGGTTTCAGCACTTCGGAACTCCCAGACTTAAGGAATTCCAAGGTGTTGTCGAATTCTCAGATCGTCGAACAGCGGAGGGAATCAAAGGCCCAATTCCTCCACCAAGATCCTATGGTTAAAAAGGGGGGATTTGAGATTACTCCATGTGGCCTTGGCCATTAGGTGATCGATGACCCACAATCGGTGTTTTGAGTCGAACGTCCTACATTTCAATGTTTTGGCAGTCAGCGGTCGCCTTTGAACCTTCGGCATTTCGACAATCGGAGATCATCATTGGACCTTCCTTTATCAAACTACACTCAAATATTTCGAACTCTCGAAGTTATCTAGAATATCAGAGTTCCGGACACGTCACTAGCCACGTTGGCCAGGTGGGCATGAACCAAAAGATCACACGCGACGAGGGTCAAGGAGTGACATGTGTCCTCATTAGGGGGTGACACATCAGCTTGGACTGATAACTGTCCATCCCTTTGATCTCATAGTTAGTAGAAGTCCACATGGATCCATAAATCTACGACTCTCGTTACTTCGCAACTCCAGACTTCGAAGCTTGCCAACTCCTCACATCGTGAATTCCCTAAAGAGATAAGTCTCCAGAATATCTAATCTGGCGCCAAGTGTCCTCATCCTACCAACACCCGAGATTCATTTTGGCATTCACAACTTCAAAGTTTTTCACACTCTGTAGGTTCTTGGATAGGTTCTTCTGGACTACTAAGTCTCTAGACTATGGGATCGTTGGTCATGTGCCCTCTCATCCGATGACTCCAATTCAATGGACAAACTTAGACTGGCGAAAATTAGGGGCCACGTGTTTCTCCACGACGCATTCTCAGTCAGTTGGGTGATCGAGCATGGGATTCTTAGATTGACGGATAAAAGGGATCCCAAAGGATCCAAGGATTGACGGTCCTCATCACTTCGAAAGTTTGGCATTCAAGAGTTCACCATGTATCTCCCGTATTTCTCTCCGGACCATGCCAGATCTATCGCCACGTGTACCTAGCATCCACAACTAGGATTTACTACGGCTTGTAGAGCTCTGGGGAAACTCACGCGTCACTATACCACTGAATACACAGACTCCCAGATAACCATTGATCTATCGATATGTGTCCCTCCATTTTCAACGGTCTCGATTTACTTCGCGACTCTGACGTTTGAGAGTTTCAGAATTAGACGATCCTATTCTTCGGAAGTAGAACTTCGGAAAATCACTTAACGCTTCCCTCCCTAATTCTGATCTAACGGATGAGAGAGATCCATACTAAATCCCTAGATTAACGACCCCATCAATTCGTGACTTCAGCCTTCAGCTTTTTTCTAGGATTGTGGAGTCACAAGTCCCAAAGCCGAAAGAGCTAGCTCCTTTCGAACTAGCATAGGGTTCCTAGGCCCTGGTCACATGGGTCCTTTGGGAAATCTTGTGGGCTAAGCGCTAATATTTTTAGCAGAAAAATGGGTTAAGGACATGGTCATGACCCTTGGGTCAGATGGGAGGATAGTTTGAAGAGAACTCCCTTCTCCCTTCAAGCTGAAATTGGCATTCCCGCTAAGGTAAAATTCAAAGGGTCGGCGGTGTTATCACTCTGTAAATTCCCAGAGGTTGTTGAAAGGCAGAAGAAATTTACCAAAGGTAACTTTATCCAACCACTTAGAAATTGGGATCTATCCCTATCAGTTTCAAAGAGGGATCTCTCTGTAATATTTAACTTTGTTTTAAATTCAGATATTAGGCTAGTTAAAATATGTAGGATTGAGTTGTTTGTTTTTATAAAATGGCTAAAAGTTTTTACGCATCCATTGGGCTATGGGGTCTATTTTATAAAGGTAGAGATCAAAGAACATATGTAAAGAGTCTTTTCACAGGGCAAGATAATGCAACTATTGGATTCTTTAGAAATAAAGTGATGGACAGTAGAAAAAAGGCAAGATTTATCAATTATAACCAAGAAGCATTTAAGAATTCCTTAATTATAACATCAGAAGAAAAACACTTAGATCTTTGAAATCTAGAAACAGAGTACACAAAGGTAAATTCTACAACTTTAACTTCTTTTAAATGATCAGATTAGAAAACAAGATGACAACTAAGAGAGATAAACATTCAACTGAGAAGAGAAAAACTTCACCAACAGCTAACACACAGGAATGTTGTGAAACGTCCCTTTATATTACTGGAAGATCTCTTGATAAAAATTACAGTGATTACAACTTGCTAGGGCGTAAAAATCAACCCTCATTACTTCAAAGTGTGAAGTATTTATAACCAAAATTACAAATGACCCTGTCATTAATGATCAGGATATGGCATACTCTAGATCTAACTAACTAGGTAACAAGATACAAAAATGTAGGAACTGATGATGATCTGTCAGATCTTTCACGTTGGTTTTGGGGAAGGTCGTTGGTGATTCATTCATGTGACTTCAACTGCTTCGCATGATGACTCAGATGGTACACTTCATCCTTACTTAATCAATTCGCACAGCTCATCCCATCTTTGCTTACCTGGGACGGAAAATTTCAGTAGCCGCCGATAGATTTCATCCATCTCGGTATACTTGGCAAAAGTCGGCTTGTTGAGGAAAATATATTTGACTTCGTGTTGAATACTGAGGTCCAGCTGCAAAGTCTCTAGGAACGCCTTGCCTATGATGCTACCCTGTATAACAGAAAACTTGGAACTGTCCTTGGCCACCGTGGCAATCTTATGCTTGTAGTCGGAAAGGGTCATCAGCTTCTCGTTTAGAACCAACAAACCAGGAAGACCTTTCTTCTGCAACACCTCAATCTTGTTGAAAAATCTTTGAACCCTGACCTCCATGTTCTGGGCTTTCTCCTCCAGATTCAACATCGATCCTCTTTTGGTCAAAACTCTTTTTACTTCAAGGATAGTTTATGTTATGTCTTCAACTTTCAGGTCTTCTAGTTCTTCCTTAGTTTTTGAATTCAGAAACTTAATGATTTCATTAGCTTCTGTGGGCATTTCACCCAGCTCTCCTTTTATTCTGCCAATGGCCTGCCTACTTCTCAGCACCAGTTAATGTTGCTCGAACATGATTTCCACCATGGGCCATATTTCATTTATGGATTTGGAGATATCTATCCAAATGTTCTCCTTAGCCTCTGCTAGTTTTTCGTCTCCCATTGTTTGTTTCTGAAGCTGTTGTATTTCCTGCTTGAGGTTTTCTGATGCTTGCCTGTCAATGTTGTAGCTTGTCTGGTAGGAATTCTTAAGCTCCTAGAGATTCTCAACCTCATTTTTCATTCTATCGATCTATGTTCCTTGCAGGGTCATCTCCTCCATTGATTTTTCTATCTCTATAGTTTTTTCCAGAGCTATCAGTGGGGTGGCTAATGGAAGTTATGTTGTAGTGGTTGTTGATACAGTTGTTGTGCTAACTCCTGTGAGAGGAACTGCACTAAGTGGGATGACTTCCATAGGTTTTGTTTGTTCCTTCTCCTTTACTAACCTCTCTAACTCTGCTTCCATCTCTTTTATTTGTGCATTTTGTTCCATGATAAGCTTCAACAATTCCTCCTTCTCCCCTTCTTTCTCAACTATTCCTTTGTCCTGTGAGTCTTCTGTAGCTAGAAATTTCAATTGCTTCCTGAGAGATGCTATGTTAGTGTTCTTTTTCTTAAGAAATTCCTCAGCTGCCTTCACATTTTAAGGGTCATACCCAATTTTGACCACCAATTCTTCTAAGGATTTAATCATGTTGTCCTTTGCAAAAGAAGATATTTTCTCCAGTTTTAATTGGGTCTGAAAATTATTTAGAGAGACCTGTAATCTCGTAGCGGTAGAGGAAGCATGGGCCAATGTGGAGAAAACCATTTCTCCAGTCTGCTTGTGCAGATCCATCTGGTCATCTGGATGAACTTGTTTGGCATCAAACTCAATAGTGGACCTTTTGTAATCAGTGATCTCTTTTAGATGGGGCACTTGTGCCTGCAAAAATGCCATGTGAATTCTCCCTTTCTCCTTATCAAAGACTGATAATAATATGTGATGTGTCATGGACGTTTTCTTCCAGAACTGAGCATAGGTTCTGTTGGTCAGCATCTGGTTTTTCTTCTTAATCAAATCATATTTTTCAAAAATGCTCAGTTTCACAGATCCCTGTGGAGTTTGGGTTATCACAGTGGTATTGGTCTGCTTCTTTGAGGAATAAGAAGACATCATATGATGCCTTGAAAGAAGTCACTATACCTGCCCCCCCCTGGGACCCCCCTAGGAAAGTGCCCGGCGCACACGGCAGAGCCACAGGTGAAGGGATCGTCAGACGAAGTCGTCGTATCTGACGCACCCACACACACACACATGCAAAGAATATAACACATACCCAAAATTCTCCCACTTGTTGTTTTCTTTGCATCCAGGGGTCCAAGGGATTATATAGTCAACAATCCAGGGTAGCAAT
>JASDQU010101538.1:3010-21340 GCA_032191745.1 Picea mariana
TACCATTTCGGGCTCCGAAACAGAGGGGGGGGGCGTTTCCTGCAACATAGCCCCAAATGATGCCGACACGTGCCATCAAGCTCACAACTACCTCCGAAATGAAAACCCTAGCTTCGGGTGACGTCCAGGGTCATGATGGTGACGTCCTGGGCCTTCAAGGGCCAACGTCCATGTGGAAGAGCAAGATCCCCCTGGGTCTAGGTCTATCAGGGTGCTTCCAAAGGCAACGTCCTTCTTTCTTCCTAGTGCAAATATTCAATGTGTTCTTTCCCCTGGCTAGGGTTACAACATCCATCTGTGGGCTTTAAGCCCCCATGAAGGTCCAAGCTAATCATTCCCTCATGTGTACCTTTCCATTGGAAAAGGTGTTGAAACAACAACAAGTACGCCCTCCAGGGGTTCATAAGTCACAGGGATCATAGCATGTAAATCACATCCAATAATTAAATTACCCAAACATGTGCATCAAACCCCCCTTAACCCACACAAATGCTCAAAGATGTTATGCAATTTGACAAGTTAGGTTTGGAGAAGGTCTCAGGGTGTCCTGTTGGGCTAACCTTCCTTAAGTTTGGGGTGTTTCCCAGGTGGGAGCTAATCCAGGTCATGTAAGTGTATGAGGTGGCATGGGGTATAGTGATAACAGGGACATGTAAGTCTTACCTGTGGGTGCCTTTGTAGAGGGCAAGCTGCACCTTGTTATAAATGCTATTGTTTTCTAGCCCATTCATCGCTTTTTACTCTTAGCTTTATTGCTTTTGATCTTTTGCTTTTGTGATTCAAGGGAATAGTTGAGGGCCACTATCCTGGCTTGATGACTAGAGGTGACAGTGTTATCCACAAACATTTCACGGAGATGATAAGGCTGGCTCGTGATGAGACCCCCTTTCTCTTGGCTATGCCACCAAGAGTCACTACCCTGGTTTGGTGACCAAATAGGTGGTAATGTCATACCGCTACATACCCATGGTCATAATAGGCCGACTCATGATGAGACCTCCTATCCACCAACTAGTACCTTGAGTGTTCATGTATCTTATGGGTTCCCTTTTCTTATTGAGAAGCCTTTTACTGCTTTCTCAGGAATCCCTAGGAGAAGCATCTCAAAGGTTTCAATTTGGCTTTTAACTTTCGCTAGCTACTTTTACCCTCTGGGCCTTTAGCCCCTTCTTCCCACAAGGCAAGGTACAATCCTTCCTTGCATGACCAATCCCAATGCCGAAACAAAGGTAGGGGGAGATGAGAGGAATAAAGATGAAAAGTAGTAAGTATGGAGGGAATGGACGATGACCTTTCACAGACCCACCCAGTGGCAACCATCCTGAAGGGAGATCACCTTACTAGGGCACCATGTCACCATTCTAGGTATGAACAAGTCAAAGAGCATAATTTTTAATCAAACGTTATGAAATGAAGGAGAATTCAATGCAACATATTCAAGTGCTTCAAAAATCAGAGTGACACATACCATGATACCCAGACTCATTACCTCATGGAACAAGACTTAGTGCTACTTTAGGACCAAGGTATTGGGATGGATACTGCTGCTACTGATAAATGGACTGCACTGAAGAAAAGAGGGGCCCTCCAGGGACATGCTCAAGTTGTCTAGCTCTTGGTACTCCATGTATAGGACCTGTGGGCCTCGAGACGTGATCTCCTTAGTTATCCCTAGGATAGGGGATAACAGTTCAAAATAAAAAATGTTTCAGTGGGGGGGCACGACTCTATATTGAGGTGGGATTGTACATGTAATATTGGACTAGTGTGAAGGAGGCTCTTCTCCCTTCTTGTGAAGTTTTGGAATGAGGAAGCTTTTGAAGATATAGGAAAGTTTTGGGAGAGTATATAAGATTGTCAGTTCAATCAAGGGATAGGGAAAAGGTCACATATGGAGAATTTGCTTTAATCTAGAGTTGGAAAAACCATTTGAAAAATTGTGCCTAATCTGCTAGACCATGTTTAAGAACAACAAATATATTATGAAGGAATTTCTTTTAAAACTTGAGTCTCTCCTTACCCATTTCCTTTTGAGGCTCTCCTTACCCACTTCCAAATTGTGCTCTAGACATCAGCATTGTGGAGTGCTCCTGGGAGTCTTCTCCGACCCAAAACAAAATGCTACCTGGTTTGTTTTGGAGGGTTTCTCCAAAGTACGCTCCAATGACGCTCAGACTGCACTCTACTTGCACTCTTGTGGTGCTTCACCACACTCTTGTGGTGCTTCGCTTTTCCTCCCGTGGTGCTCCTTGGACTCCCCCATGGAACCTGGAATTTTCTTTGTTGGGACTTTGCATCCCTGACAAACTTGTATTGATTCAGTCTTTGTCAAAACTTTGCATTTTCGTCCCATAGATATTGCCTTCCAAATACAATTGCATAGAATTTGAGCAGTACCATGTCACATTCTATCTCATCTACATGGTAGTTGTGGTTGCGTTTTGAAATTCACTTTATTTGCCGATAGCTAAAAATCCGAACTTGTGTAACCACTCTAGTGAGTACAACCTCTCATGTTGTGTCATCTTCGAACAAAGTTGCTTGGCTTGGGTTTCTATACCTTCTTTTTTTCTAGGGTGGAATATTATTGGGCTAGTGATTCTTCTTTATCTGTATTTATACCTTGAAGAAAACTCCATAGAGTTTGGCTGCTAATTATGTGACCCATTTTTTAGCTATGAACACAACTTCTTGTTAGTATGTACTTGCAGTTTTTCCTATTCTTTAACAATTTGTACTTGCCTTTGTTGGTTGTTTCTTTGGGTGTAAGAACTAGTGGTTCTCTTGCTTGATCTTCTCACTTCTTGCCTACACTTCAACCTTCTTTTTGACTTGTTTGAATTGGTGGACTTATCCTTTTGCTTCTCCCACACATTAATTATGTATTGTTCTATATCTCATTTGAGTAGTCCTACATTCATACATCGATGCTTAGTCACCTTAATGCTGGTATTTTACCGTGACTTGCTTTCCCCAACTATTATTGGCTTCTATCACCTTATTGGAGAAATCTTCTAGTGTCCTTACTTTGTACAAGTTGAGCTTCTCTATATTGGAGTTTGGAGTCCTCTAATGTACTTTATTATGGCGTACTACTCATCTTTAAGGAAATTCAACTTGATGAAGTATTGGTGGAAATCGCTAGTACTCTTCGTCACTCACTATTCAACAATCTTCCTTTGGAATTGTCGTTTGATTTCCATGAAATTTTTATAGTTGTAGCACAAAGGGTGAAATTTTCTCCTAATGACATGTTGTATCTTTCTAATAGTGATGGGAAGTTGACTTCGCTCATTAAGACTATCCTACCACAAAAACATTGATCTTGTGACTTTGAACTTTGTAATTACAATTTTATACACTGCTAGATAACCTTGCATCTAAAAGTATGTACCCAATTGCCTAAAATTATCCAAATTCTTAGTTCAAGGTCTTTATTGAATGACATGATTTGCACCTTTGTGTCCATTGAAATGATTAGACACGTTTAGGGTAGGAGCATTGTAAGAAGGACAAATCAGCATACAAGATTTGGGAGTGGGATCATGGTGGGGAGCAATTCTGGTATCACTACTTCATAATAATGTAGTATTCGTCTATAAGAAACAAAAACATTTTATGATTTCATATTTTTGACAACTAATTTGACATTTTGTATGTTTTTTTTTAATATATATGTTTCATAATACATAAAAATATATAGTTGTTGCTAGATTTATACTTCATTGTAGGACACACCCTCATTACATGGTTTGAGAGTGGCACTGTTAGGGCCCTCCAAGTATATTTTTGCATTTAATTAACAACACGTTAAGTCTGATTGTGGCATGTGGTAGCAACTCTATCTTCCTTAATTATTTATAAAATTGCCCTTCTAGATTGATGCCTTGACTTCATTTTGTCTTGTTATCGCACAATCTGTAGGTTGGGAAAATCCTGACCCAATCCCCGAGATGGCGATAATTGTGGGAGATTCTACCCACTATCACCTTAAATAAACCCTCCCCTCACTTTAGTGAAGGATAAATCCAACACAAGGGGGGAATCCCAGGTGACCCTAGGGGGAAATGAGATGGAAGGTGAGGTTATGGAAGTGGAGCCCCTATAGGTCAAACTACTAAGTGCAGTATGGCTTGGAGATGAGTCTCAAAGATGTTCAATGGTTTCCAAGTGCTTGAGTACCTGCGAAAGATTGTTGTACCTGCCCGAGACACAAGAAAATACAAGATACAAGCCCAATAATCTAATGAACAAGCAAGTGAATCTTGCTGTCCTAATTAGCAGCAGTATATAATGATATAAATCAGCAATGAAATAATAAGAAGATCTGCTAAGCAAGTCACTAAAAGTCCAGGAAAATGTGCAAGAGACTAACTAGCAATTACTAGTGTAACTCAAGTATGATAGCACAAGACATTAGCAACAATTAAAGGCTGTTAGATACAAGTATTGAAGAGATTATTGCAGCCTTATGGCTATAGCAAACAAGTGCTACAACAGAAAAATCCAACCACTGAAACTTGCAAATAAACCACCCAAAAGAAGCACAACAACTAGTAGATTAATTTGGTAGCTTTCTAGCAAACTTTGACGGTTAGAAAATGAGTAAGTTTGAAAGTTATGAAGTATTTTGTGTTATGACTCAAGGGGAGCATATATGGGGCTAAATGTATATGATATGACCTCAAGGGGGGGCATATATGGGCCTAAATGTACATGTAATATGTAAATATATATGTAATAAGGTCGGCCTAATGGTAAAGGGGCCTCATGTGCAAGTGTAAATAGGTATATATAGAGGTCATGTATTAATTATTGTGACATGTGAATTGTGATGTATAAAGGTATTTGGTTATTTGGAGGGGGTTCCCCTATAACAGAAGTACACACCATGTACAAAATGTGAGCGTGGATCACAACTCCAAGAKAGATAAGTTACACAATAAATCCTTAAAGAATAGGGGAACCCCCTCCAAATAACCAAATATTTTTATACATCACAATTCACATGTGACAATAATGAATACATGACTGCTATATATAGCTATTCACACTTGCACATGAGGCCCCTTTACCATTAGGYTGACCTTATTACATATATATTTACACATTACATGTACATTTAGGCCCATATATGCCTCTCCTTGGGGTCATATCATATACATTTAGCCCCATATATGCTCCCCTTGGGTCATAACATTTTGCTGCAGCCCTAATGGMTGTAGCTTTTAAGTTATGACACCAATAAGAAATACTTAGCCAAAGAAAACGCCTTAGTGGCTTTAGCAATCCTAAAGCACCAAGAAAAGATTCCAATTTAAACAATTTCAATTTCTCGTGATTTCATGTATATGGGTGCCTTTGTAGAGGATGTGCTACACCTTCATTTTCAATGCATCCTTTTTCCAAGCCCATTTATTTCCTTTTATTATTTTAAGATGTTTCGAGGTTGAAGCCAAGGTAGGGCTTCTACCTAAGCATGAAAACAATGCCCACCTTGACTCTACCTTGGTCACGTTATGCTTCCCCAATTTGAAGACAATGTGTGGGGCTTCTACCTAAGCATGAAAAACACTGCCCACACATGCTCTACCTTGGTTGGCATTTTTGCATTTATTATTTTTCGCGTGTCCCATCAGTTTCTTATGAGATACATTTCATTGTCCTCGGGATACCTGGGCGAGCATCTAGAAGGTTCATGATTGGATTTTATCTTTTGCCAGCTACAAGCCTCTGGGCCTTCAGCCCTTTTTTCCCATGAAATGAGAGACAATCCCTTCTTGGGTCAATACACTCGAAAATCCAAAAGATAAGGAGGCGAGGGGATGAAGTGTGGAAAGTGGTAAGTATGATCGGGAATGGCACAATGACTTGTCAAGGGGACACCCAATAGCAAACCTATCCCTAAGGATGACCACTTACTAGGGCGCAATGTCAACCACCAAGGTGAAACAGGGAAAAGAACATAACTTCCAAGTAGACGTTACATAATCAAAAGAAGCTTTTAAATGCAACAAACTCAAATGCCTCAAATATTGAAATGACACTTACCATAATACTTGGCTTGTACATCATGGAGCAAGACCCAATGTCTTTTGGAAGCAAGATGGTGTGGAGGATACCATCGTGATGAACCTAATATCTGTGTTAGATTTTGGGGTAGCTCGGACAAGTACTTTTGCATTGGTAGTGCCTAGCATGCGGAGGTGTTTGAGCGACACTCTCTAGAGTAGCTTTTATTTAATGAATAAAGTGACTTTTGTAAGGTTGAGTGACTTAAGTGATTTAGGTCATCTCAACGAAAGATTAAGTCGTGACCGTTAGATCGTGAGATCCAAGATCTAATCTTGGCCATTGAGATCTAGAGTTATGGTTTTAGTCATTAGGGGATTATAAAAGCAGATCTAAGGAGAGTGAGAGGCACACAATGAGTGCATAGGAGCAAGAGGGAGTCTTGCTCATGTAGTTGTGTCTGAGTGGGAAGGGCTGAGGAAAGGGTGTAGGAGGCAGCTAGGGAAATAACAGCCAGGTGGGATAGACTATTAGATGTAGCATTGTAATCCTTTGATGGGCCATTATCCCAGGATGGGAGCCCAGGATTTTATTTAATAAAGTCAAACTCAGAACTGGTTTTCCTGCAAGGGTTTTTCCAGGGGTGTTTACTCGAATCTCATGTGCAATGTGTGTCTGTTTTTTGTGTTAATGCTTCTACTTATTTTTCGTTGAGTTACCTAGCTGTGCTTTAGTTCAATAAATGTATTTTGCTTGGAATTAACTGTCGGGTACTGGGTTAGCAGAATTCAACATGGTATCAAAGCCGAGACTCTGAAGGCGAAACCTTTTTTGCATTGATCGAGATATTGCAGGAAGGAAAATCTTATTTGTTTGTGGGAAATTTTATTTCTAGGTTTTCAGACTGCAGGGTAATTAACAAATTTAAAAAAAAAAAGAGAAAGGGAAGTACAGCCGCCAACCACTGTAGAGAAGGCACAGGGTGTCCCAAAGTAAGCTGCTAGACTGTTGGGCTATTTGTGAGATCCACGTGGGCTTTTAGATCGTGCAGCAGACGCCAAAAGAGAGGTAATGCAAGGATCGAGAGGGGCTATAGAATAGGACCATGTACAGGCTTAGGCTGCAACAAGTGTGCAGTGGTCGTGGGCTGGGTTCGTGGAAGCACCAGAAGAATAGTGGTGCAAAGAAATTAACCGCCGAGTGAGGGTGGCAGCTGGAGAAGAGATGCCCGCGCGTGGAGATTAGTAGGGTGTGGTTGAGGCGACTGAGCAAAGAGGTAAAGCTGGCTGGGAGATTTGCTGCCGTGGATTGTGAGTGAGGGAAGCCACGGACAACCACAACTGTCAGACTAGCCGTAGCCGCCAGTAGAAAATACAAGCCGCCACAACAAAAGAAAGGCCGCGGGCTGTTGAGGAATGATAGCAGACTGAGAAACAAACGCTTCTTGGAAGGCCGTCACAACAACGGTAAAGAGAGCTCTCACCGACGGGAAAGCCAACTCGACCAACGTGAGGTAGAGGACAACCACCAGAGAGTGGATGGGCCATTGGGGGAGTGTAGACGGCTAATGCAGGTGTGCGTGGAGGTTACAACCGACAGATCCTTGACAGAGCCAACCGCCACCAGCCGTGGGCCAACCGCTAGGGAGGAGCATCTGCGCAGGATAGCACGTTGGTGTGTGAAACTGTTGCAGAAGTCCGCGGGTGAGGAGTGTTCATAACGGGCTGAGATCCGAGTGGAGTAGGGTTGTAAAAGCTGAGTGTATGGTGCATGAGGCTGAGAAGTGACAACAGGGTGAGAGGTAGGTCGCCGAGTAAGGTAGTTGCTGGAGCAGGGCTGTCACGTAGGACAACCACAACATCAAACTGCAGCTGGACATAAGGCCGTGACAACCTCAGGCAGCCTAGTAGAGCATTCGAGTATCCCACAAAAGTTCGGGCAACACCTGGGCAGCGGGCAGACTGCCCAAAATTTTTTGGGCAGCGAGCAGGTGCCCTGAGCAGCAAGTAGAAAGCTTGGGCAGCAAGCTGAGAGAGTCAGGCAATAGCCAGAAAGGCTTCGGGCAGCCCAGAAAAGGACCCGGGCAACAACTGAAGGCTGCAGGCAGCTYCGGGTAGCCTTGGGCAGGGGTCCGAGCAGCAGGACCGGGTAGAAGGTCCGGGAGGTCAAATTTGAGAAGGTTGCTGAGATGGYAGCATTGGATCATCTCGCCATATAACGGGAATGAGGTCGATGTTCCTTAGTGTTTCAAAGAAAGACTCAGACTGTCATGCAGATTGTGGGATGCATACCATGCATGCRGTGAGGGGGGTTGGATGTGTCAGATTCCAACTAGAGTCGAGAGTTTCTATGAAGGTGGCAGGAGTGATGTATGTCCCAGGGTTGAAGTTGCTCTCAGTATCATCTTTGGAGGACATAGGGTATGTAGTTACGTTCGAGGATGGACAGGTACTCATGCGTTTAGAGGGAGAAGATACCCATGATGCAGCAGTGAGGTTTGGCATCAGGGAGGGTATGTTGTATAGGGTATTGGGCCAGCTTGTAGTGGGGTCCAAGGGGATCTTCGATCGTAGATCAGATCAGAGTGCAATGAAGGTAGAAGGAGGGTCTTCCAGTTCAAAGAGAGTAGCTACAACAACAACAGATTTGTTGGGGTTAGAGATTGATCCAGAAGGAGGTTCTTCCACAAGTACCTTGCTTGCTAAGAGGGTGCGTTGTCTTTTGGTGTAGCATGTCATTGAATGCTACAGCCATAAGACTGATAATTTACTTCAGAAAATCATTTATTAACAACTTTCTTTTATTTAGTCTTAAAGTGCTATGTTCAAGTCACAAGTGATTACTAAATTTATTGATGATACTGCCTATTGATCTTGTGCTTTATATGCTGATTTGATGCTTCATTTTGTTGATATAAACTGTCATCCACTGCTTCAAATTAGGGAAACAAGATTAACTTTCTGATCCACACTAACACATAGCATTGCAAGGTGTTTTTCTTGTGTTTCGGGAAGGTACAGGTGCACCGACAACTATCTTTTCACTTGGCATCCAATTACCTCTTTTCACTCATCATTTCCAACCAATAATTTCTTCCATCAATTGACCTTCCGAGGGACTTCTCCTTACACTTCCTTTCATCTTTTCCATTCCCTCTAGGGTCTCTAGGATCGCCTCCCAGAAGTGATCTTAGTCATCCCCCAAGTGCGGGACCTACATCGAGGTGACATTGGGTGTAGGATTCCCAAAGTTGTAGCACTTGTTTCGTGGTTGGGTTGGGCTTTTCCCAACCTACAACTTGTCCCATAAAAGTGATAACAAAGGCCTCTGAAGTGAGATCTCTTCTAGATCCAGTGTCCTCAAGCCCCCAACGAACTCTTCTCTCATGGAAAGTGCACCCCAGTTCTGCAGAAAACCCATATCTGCGCCCTTGCCTCCACAAACATTACTGAAACTATACTGAAATTGAATAGAATGGTGAGGGTGGAATCTTTCACCACCTTGGCCAAGCTTGGATCAGGAATGGGAAAATCTTTCACTCCCTTGCTTATTTCTAAGGTTTTTTTAGTCAAAACCCTCAAGTATCTTGAGCTCTCTAGCCAAGAGGCCAGACATAAAAAATCAATCAACACAATGAGAGAATATGAGCCCCTATCTCTCTTTTATACCCCTTTTCACCTTTTCCCTTCAAGTGACTTTTAATTCATCTTTAATACTTTCTCATAAAATCGCTTTATTAATTTAATGTATCTTTTTACTCCAAAAAGTGATTAATTCACCCCTATAACTTATCCAACCACCGAAAGTCACTTTTCTTCATCATATCCTGTAGATATTTTCGCCTCAGTCCCAACGAGCTATTACACTAAGGTGTTTCTCCAAGAAACAAGCCCCAAATAACACCTTCAGTGTAATTAATTAAAATATGCCAAATAATAACTTCGTTTTACGGGAATCGTCGGAATGCAACGGAACCAAGGACAAGTTGTGCGGAATGGATCCTAATGATGAAATATGATGAATAATGTAAGTTGGGCCCCATAAAAATTCTCAAAACCCCCTGAGCTCACTATCACCCCCAATTGGCTACTCTGGCAGGCATCCCAAATTGTAACATAAGAGAATCCAAAAATGGGGACATTACAATAACAACCCAAGAGATATTAGGATCAAGTTCACAAGAGATATACCAATGTAATAATCAATAACTTGAAAAATAGAAGGTGAATCCCCCTAGGGTTATTCAACGTTAGCACTAGAATTCACCAAAATGATCTCTAAATAGATGATATTCAATTACAAGCAATGTAGAGATGAATTTCACTACTAGAAATGTAAGATAAACTTATAGAAATGTTCTAGTAATGAAGGAGAAGCTACGTATAAGAATTAATGAACCTTTAAGCACCAAACCCTAGCTTTAGGGTTTCTCCAAACCTGATTTTTATTGCTGTTATCTATTTTCCAGATTTTAGAAAGACTTAAAATCATCCCACAACAAGTTAAATGAAACCTTGAAGTACAATATTATAGGGCCGTTTTTCCTTTTTAGGGTTAGAGATGAACAATTAAGCACAAACCCTTAACAAACTAGTCTAGGAATATAAAATAAATCATGAGTGGTGTACTAGACTAGGAAAGAAATCCAAGTTATGATTTTTTCTTTGATGTTTACCATTAGATTTCTTTCTAAACAAAACAAAAATAAAAGATTTTAGATTTTAGTGTTTTATGGTCGGTTGTTGGGAGAAGACAAGTGCCTTAGTCCACTAGGTCTCATGGAGTCAAGAAGAATGCCCCTCTAAGAATTGGTCTTGAGGCCCTCAGGTTGCAGACATGGAGTACCGAGAGACAAATGATTGACATCGTCCACATGCACAGACAAAGATCCACTTCACCACCACACATCCTAGATTCGTCACAATGGCATTCACCACATCAGCTTGCTTCTGGAAGACGATGGGTCTTGCTACATGAGGTACAAGTCAAGTATTGTGGTAAGTGTCACTTTAATATTTGAGGCATTTGAGTATGTTGCATTTAAAGCTGCTTTTGATTATAGAACGTCTGCTTGGAAATTATGCTCGTTTCCCTGTTTCACCTTTGTGGTTGACATTGCGCCCTAGTAAGTGGTCACCCTTAGGGATGACTTTTCTATTGGGAGGTCTCCTAGATGAGTCATCATGCCATTCCCGATTATACTTACCATTTTTCACACTTCACCCCTTTTTCGTCTCCTTATCTTTTGGGATTTTCGGGTGTATTGAACCAAGAAGGGTTTGTACCTCATTTCATGGGAAGAAGGGGCTGAAGGCCCAGAGGGAATGTAGCTGGCAAAATATAAAAGACAAAACCATAACCTTCTAGATGCTCTCCCAAAGAGGTTTTGAGAATAATGAAACGTTTCTCCTAAAAAATCAAAGACCTGGAAAAGAAAATACACATATTTAAAAATGTCCCACTTGTTGAGGGATCTACACAAGTGAATTGCAAGCCTTTCTTTACCCCTATGGCACTCTGTGTACCTCTCCCTTGAAGTGACACTATGGTACTACCCCTAAGCTTTATGTTACCCATTGAGAGTACCTAGTCATTTTGGACCTTAATTAATTAATGGCAAATAAATGGACTTGGAAAAATGATGCATTGAAAACAAAGGTGCATCACACCCTATACAAAGGCACCCATAAATGAGACAAATCGAACCCTTGTGTCATGAACTCCATGCCCAAAAGTCTTAACCCCCATCCACTTCATCTTCTCCACATGACTTAGAGAGGTTTCCACCTAGGAAACACTCCTTGACTTAAGGACTGATTCACCCAATAGGTCACCTTGTCAACCCTCCCATACTTAAACTTGGAAAATTGCATAGGGTCTTTGAGAACTTGTTTAATTTGATGAGGTAGTTTTTGATGTACATGCTTAGGTGGCTCTTATATTAAACATGATTTTACTTGCCATGATGCTTTGACTTGAGATCCTTGGAGGGCGCACTTGTCTGTCTTTGCAGGACCTTGTTGGTGGACATTTTGGAAGAACAAGCCTAGCTTGGGCCTTCATTGGGGCAGGAAGCCCACAGGTTGGATGCCATGACCGACACCAGCGCTTGGACAATGACATCTATCCCTTTCCAACCCAACGACTTTCTTTTGGAGGTGTTTTGACAGACACTTGGCACTTTTGATGAGGAATATCCCTTATACCTTGGAGAGAAGACCCCAATGCATGAAGGGAAGGCTTTCGGAGGCCCAACAATTTCATCCTCAAGCTCAACGACTTGCCAATCATGACAAGATGTCACCCTAAAAGTGCTTGACATCACTTTTAGGGTTTCTTTTGTACAAATTTTAAAGTTGAATTCAAATTACTTTGTAAAGAGGAAAAATAAAGGGGGAATGGCTCCCTTATTTTGTGGTTTACCCTAATCTATGTGGACAAAAACCTTTTAGGAGTTTTTGTATAAATAAGGATCGATTTCATTTAATTTTAACACAACTCTCTCACTTGAGAGAAGACATTCTTGGCTGAAATTTGTGCCCTTCTTGGGAATTTTCTCTATCTCACTCTTGAAATTGTTTTGGATGCTATCTATTGGTGGAAGAAGTAGTGCACTACCCTCTAAGAGGCTTTTCTTTGGTATTTTGGTGGAATATTCTTGGWAGGTAAGGGTTTTGCATACTTTCTATTGGAATTGGTAAGAAATTTTTTGCTTATTGTTAGCAATTTCTTCTTGTTTCATGGTTTTTCTTGTCTAAAACCCTTGGAGGAGTATAAGGGCATACACCCTCCACCAAATTCATCTTAATTGTTATTGGATAAGTCAATTTTCAAAGTTKCTAGGAGAAGTAAAAGGGCTTACACCCTCCTAGATTTTCCTTGTTGGATTCACTTGCTCTAGGGAGTAAAAGGGCTTACACCCCTAGAGAAGTAGTTGATCCAACTCTTACACCCAAGACTCCATTACCCAATAGAATAGGCACTAATCTAATTGCATTGGATTAATAAATTCGTTGCATTGGTACAGGTGATTTATCGAGATATTGCATTTGTCTAAGTTGGAATCAATTCTATATGATTTAAGCTTGCTTAAGCCCTAAGGGCGTTTTCTTTAGCTTTGTAATTGTCATTGCTGTTAAGAAATTAATGCTACAGCCATTAGGGATGCAGAAAACCTCACTTTCTTACATCATTTACTCACTTTTCAACCGTGGAAATTGACTTCTAAACCTAGATTACTGTTCTACTGGTTATTGGCTATCTTTTTGACGGTTTACTTGTTGATTTTTATGATTGGAACTTGCTTCTGTAGCAATTGTTTTCTACAGCCATAAGGCTTCCCTAACACTTTTCTGATAACTTCATTTGGAAGCCCTAATTTACCATCAAAGTTCATGCTTAAGTATTGGAAAGTTATCTATTGTTTTAGTACTTCATCGTCCAATAATTATTTGACAATTTTGATGGTTAAATCTGTAGTAAATAGCTATTGTTCTTGCTGATATATATTTCTGTTTACTTCTGCAATATAGGACAAGAAGCTTTTCTTTCTTGTCCACTTCACTTTTGGGCTTGTATCTCGATTGTTTGTCTTGTCTCGGGCAGGGGTAATACTTTGGTGCAGGGACTCAAGTCTCTGGAAACCATTTACCATCATCAAGACTCATCTCCAAGCCATTTTTCATTTCTTAGCTTGACCTATAGGGGCATCACCTTCCATTAGTCCACTTTCCATCTCATTTCCCCCTAGGGTTACCCGGGATACCCCCCTTGTGTAGGATTTCTCCTTCACTAAAGTGAGGGGAGTACCTATCTAAGGTGAAAGTGGGTAGGTATTCCCATAGTTCTCGCCATCTTGTGGATTGGGTCGGGCTTTTCCCAACCTACAATTTGTGCGATAACAAGTCCCTCTTATGTTAAAGGATTAGGGCTAAGAGATTAGAACCCTAGCATAGAATAATTTCTTATCTAATCAAGATAATGTATGAAGACCAAGGTCCTAGAAGAAGCGGTTCCCAAAGGGAAGCACCTTCACCATCAAGATCAACTAGAGCTTGAATAAAATACTTAAAAACCCTTGCCAAGGAACCAAAGGAAAAACAAAGCAAGGACTTGAGCACTTACCAAAGTAACAAAGAAAGGAGGAATGTCTTCCCTCTAAATGGTAGACTTACCCCTCAAATGGATCGATCTTGCAAGTTTTTAGAAGTCTTGAACTATCACAACAAATATTTAATGCACCGAGAATAAACCAAAAGAGAGAGCTCCAAGAATTGACTTCCAAACCTCCAATAGGTAGATCTTCAACAAAGTTGTATCCTCAAATAAATAGCCAATAAAAATAACGGTTTGGAATAAGAGGCAAGCCTCTATTTATAGAGGAGACTTCTACATCCTTCTCATTCTTTATTATTTTCTATCTCCTAAAATCTAGCTTAGGAGAATTACAAAAGTGACTTGTCATCCACAAAGTAAAGGAGACTAAGTCAAACTACAAGTAAATGTGCCATATGTACAATAATTCCTCCAAGACAGGAGGTCATCCCATCAAAGAGGGAAGACGATGAAACAAAGGTGCAATGTCTAGCCTCCAAAGTGGACATCATTCTCAAATCAAGCAAGTGGATCCATGATGCAAGGCCTCAACATGTGGAATGTGAACAACTCTCAACCATCTCCATGAAAAGAAGGGATGACTCGCCTAAAATTAGCTCCAATGATCATATGTGGAGTCTCCAAGGTGAAAGAACATCCTCACATTATGCAAGCAACCTCCTCAAACTATGGAAGGACACACTTCAAGTCAAAAGGTGTCCACATGTGTCAAAACGACTAGTAGAATGGTCCTCCAAAGGGGTTGGCCCTTGAATCAAGTGAAAGATGCCTCGAAATAAATGAATGAAGAGAGTGCTCAAGGATCTAAGACGTGGCATGTTAAGAGGTGACCCATACATGTGGAAATAGCCCAAAAGTGCATCGGACAATCTGACCAATGCCTCGGGATCCATCAACTACCTCAAGATCCATGAAACTACCTTGGGAAATGCAAAATTATATGAGAAACTGTAGAGACATCTCCAAGAGCCCATTGCCAAAGTGTGATAAATACATAAGAGGGGATCCATGCTCAGGCATAAGATAAGTGTGCTCCAATAGGTATGAAAACCTTTACAACATGAGAAACACTTCACATAGATATAAAAATGGTCTAGAGGTACTGTAAGTCATGTGTCCTAGTAGATCCATCCCAAAATCCTCGCATACCTACCCAAGCCATCAATGATCAACATGGTGCCAACTTAATGCCACCAAGGGGTGGTCAGCTAAGCTATAAGAGAAAGGACTATCTTGAAATGGGGACTAAGAGGACAAGCCATAACTAACCACCAAGGGTCTAGAGATACCACCCAGACAATACAATGCTTTTACATATATGATCTAAGCATGGTCCAATACAATACATTAGTACAAAGATGGTCATAGTTTTGGCTGATACAATAATAATAATAATAATAATCTATTTTTAAGGTCACGACCAAGCCACACCAAATTGGTGTATGAGACCCCCTTGTTTGTGGGACAAGGGACCCTCCTCTGCTTAGTGATTTGACTGGTAAAGTCTACGGAGGTATACATACCCAACCCCTCTCTGGATTTGAACTTATGACCTCTTAAGAGGAAACACATGTTCTTAACCATCAGGCCCACTCATGCTATATAATACAAAACATTGCGGTGGTACAACTGATCATAGGACTTTGAGCTTAAATATCATCAATGATGCGCATAAAATCTGCTCCTATTATGGGTCACATATAGCAAAAAAATATAAGGTGCACTGAAGTGAATTTGAGGTGTAACACCCCCTAAGTGGATACCTATTTTGCTGAGATTTTTCTAGTTGTACCAGTTTGTTTTGCATAGATGTGTTTTGTTGGGTAAAATTGGTTTCCATTCTCTTGATGGATTTGGTTAATGGTGTGATGGGATCTGGAGCAGGCTCAGTTGTGTTAACTACTCTAGATCGTGTTTTAGGTCTCGTGCGTGATTTAGAAGAACTAGGTTGATTTGACTTTCCATAAGCTATTGTGTTCTTCTCTATCCTAATGGTTGATTCTTGCATTGCTCTAATGTTTTGAGGACTCCCTTCTCTAATTTAGAGGCCCAAGAGGCCCAATTCACCATCAAATGAGTCAAGGTAGTAAATGAAAATTGTTTCTTTAGGAGGTTTATTATCTCTGTGTAGCTTTTGGACAATTTGGTTAAACCTCTTATTGAACTCCTCTATAGTTTCATCTTCATTTTATTTAGCATTGGTTAAAGCAACTAACATGTATTTGTTGTCTTTATGTTCCCCCCATTTGTCCATAAATGCATTTTATAATTGGTCCTAGTTTCTAATATTGCTATTAGGTAAGCTAGTGAACCAATCAAGGAAATCATCCTTGTTATCGTAGGATTTGTACTTATGCAAACCCCAACAAAAGACTCCCAAATCTTGCATAACTATGGAAGAACCTACCATTGTCACCTTAGTAGGGACTTTCCTCATTTTAGTGATGGAGGAGGTCCACCACAAGGAAGGCTTCCCTAGTGACCTTAAGGGATCAAATAGCAAGTTTATTAGCCAATCCTACCGCCCCCTATCTTGATCACCAGATGATTGGTCTAGGTTAAGGAATAAAAGAGGTTTGAAGATGATTTGGTAC
Source organism: Picea mariana (assembly GCA_032191745.1). Taxonomy (NCBI): domain Eukaryota; kingdom Viridiplantae; phylum Streptophyta; class Pinopsida; order Pinales; family Pinaceae; genus Picea; species Picea mariana. The sequence continues at coordinate 19,732 of JASDQU010101538.1, forward strand.
CTTCCCGGAACAAGAACACTTTATGTCGATGGAAAGTGTCGGCATGCTGGGTAAAGGCGCAGAAAAAGTGCACGTGAAGGGGGTTTTAGAGGCCGTGGGTTGCCTTTTTTGGTCATTGTTTCATTTCTAAAGTGTGAGAGAGCTAGAGAGGTGTGAGGGAAGTCATTGTGCATCTATCCAAGGAGGAGAAACCCAAGGATCTTGTTGTCATTAGCGCCAGCGGAGAGATCAAGATTTCCAGGTATGATCCAAAACGTTTTTCTTTCATTTGTTTGAAGTTTGAACTTGAAGATTTGAACTTTGTTTTTAAAATTTTTAGAGTTAGGCTAGGGTTTGCAATGGGCCTCTTCTTGTTGTTTTTGAATGGAAGATTCAATCATTCTAATTCATCTAGCTCTTATTATTTAACCTTTGCATTATCGTGTGTTTATTTTGGTTTTTTTTTGTGCCATAGGTTTAATATTTTCATCTAAACAAAATGCCGAAGGCGTTGAATCCAACATGGGTGTATGGTGAACCAGTGCAACTTCCCAATAGACAAATATTGACATGCAATCTTTGCGGAAAAAAGATTTTTGCAGGAATTAGCTGCTTGAAATACCACCTTGCCAAAATCCTTGGGTTTGATGTGGATGCTTGTCCAAAAAGTACCCCGGAAATTATGCATATTGCAAACCAATCACTCATTGATATGGCTAATAAGAGGGATGCGACCGAGGCTCGCAAAAAAAAACTTGAACTTGCAAATAGAAACACTGGAACATGTGCCTATGAGGGGGGACCAATACCACAATCCCACTCCTCAGCCACAGGGCCCTCAACTTCTGCAGTCCGCTCATCAACCTCACCTTTCTTTGTGGGGAGGTCAACACCTGGGGGGAAACCTTCTATTCGGTCATTGATAAAAAGAAAAGAGACAGAGGAGGCCAACAAGCTTGTGGCCAAATGTTTTCTTTGGAGTGATGTACCTTTTAACATTGCCAATGTTAATGTTTATGCCATTATTATAGTTCTTTGCATTTCAATAGATAAGAGCATAATAAGAACAAGATCACTGAGAAATACACATTCACAAGAGACACAACATTTATCCTGGGAAACCTTCTAGGGGAAGAAAACCTAGCAAAAACTTCCTTATCATAAATAGCTTATACAATGTTCAAGAGATAACTCAAACCAATATAGATACTCCTCCCAAGAGATGCGCCACTCTTCTTCTCCTCTCTCCAACTGGCAATTGTAGCTTGCCTCATAAGAGAATGAGCAAGTGAGTTGTATGTTTGAAGTGAGGCGCTAGCCTCTTATTTATATCAAACTGGCACGTGTGAAAGGTCACAATCTGGCAGGGCCGACTTCTCACTCTGGGTGGGTAAACCCACCTTTAATTAATTATGGGTCTTCCATTATAACTGGTGGGGCCGACTTCTTATTCTGTCCTTTGTAATTGTCCGATGACCAATCCGCAAAAGGGGATTTGGTCCTTATACAATTACCGACATGATTAATCCACAATGGGGATTAATCCAATAACAATAATAATAATAATGACATGATTAATCCGCAATGGGGATTTAATCCAATAATAAAATAATAATAAGAATGCTCTTCG
>JASDQU010101538.1:31003-48563 GCA_032191745.1 Picea mariana
CACTCCAAAGAAACATTTGGATGGTTTGGCATATAGTTGTTTCTCCTTTAGTAGTTGTAGCACCTTGTCAACATGTCGCACATGATCCTCCCAAGACTTGCTATAGATTAGTATATCATAAAAAAATACTAACACAAATTTTCGAAGGAAGGGCTTGAAAATGGAATTCATCAACTCTTGGAATGTGGAAGGTTCATTCATAAGGCCAAAAGGCATGACCAAAAATTCATAATGGGCTTCATGAGTTCGGAATGCTGTTTTTGGGATATCTGCTTCCTTCATTCTAATTTGATGATACCCTGAATGGAGATCCAACTTTGTGAAATAGATTGCTCCATGTAGTTCATCTAACAATTCATCAATGACGAGAATGGGAAACTTATCTTTAATAGTGATCTTATTGAGCTCTCTATAATATGGACACATACGCTATGAGCCCTCTTTCTTGAGTACCATTACCACCAGTACAGAGTAAGAACTTTGGCTAGGTCTAATAATTCCAGCCTCTAACATTTCTTCAACCATACGCTCAATTTCACTCTTCTGGGCATAAGGGTATCTGTAAGCCCTGATGTTAGGAGGAACACTCCCAGGAATTAGGTGAATAGCATGATCATGATTTCGAGTGGGTGGAATACCTTTGGGAATATCTTCAAATACTTTGGAATGCTTATCAATGATCCCTTGGAGATCTAGGGGAATAGATGGCTTAGTTGTTTGAACATCCAGTGAGCATAGTTGTACAATTACACCATGATGCCCCTTTTTCAATAATTTTTTCATGCCATTAGAGCTTATCACCTTACTGGGTTTCCCTGTGATACCCCGTAACACAATTTCTTTTCCTTCCAATGAAAATTTCATGAAAAATTCTTGAAAATTAAAGGCCACTGTTCCTAATGATTGTAACCATTGGACTCCTAGTATGACATCAACACCACCCATGGGTATAGCAATCATTGGACTATTCATTACATATTCCCCCATAGTAAGATTGGTCTTATTGCATTTTCCTGAGCAATTGATAGTTCCTCCATCTGCAATCATTACTTGAAACTCTGGCGCTGGATATATAAAGAAATTGAGAGCTTTGGCTAATTTATAGTGAATGAAATTATGAGTACTACCAGAATCAATTCAGACTATTACCTTTTTCTTTTTGATATATCCTTCGACCTTGAGGGTTTGAGGAGTGCTAATTCCAACCAATGCATTACATGATATCGTGAGAGTCAACTCTTCAGAAGAAATCTCTTCTATGTTTTCATCTTGATATGGTTCTTGTTCTTTTTCTTGTTCCTCTTCACAATCTATGTAGAATAATTTATTCTCACCACACTTATGTCCCTTACTGTACTTGCTGTCACAATTAAAGCATAAACCTTTTGCTTTTCTTTCCTCCAATTGTTGAGGTGTCAACCTTGTTGTTTGAGGTGTTTTAGAAGAAGGAACATTTTTCTCTCGATAGATGTTAGGAGTGGTCCTTCTAGTAGCCATAGCCATATTTTTGCTTTCAACATTTCTCGCCACCTTGAAAGCATTCTCCAATGATTTGGGTTCCCAAAGGCGAACCTCATGTTGAATGTTAGCCTTTAAAGTTACTATGAATACATCAATCAAGTGCTCATCTGGAATATCCGTTACCTTTATATTCAATCTTTGGAAGTTCTCAATGTGCTCTGCAATTGAACCCTTTTGCTTGAGATTTATCAATTGGCTAAAGAAGGTATTGCTCCTTGTATCCTCATAGTGTTCTATCATTTCCTCCGTGAATACTTTCCAAGTGACGAGTGATTTGCGAGAACAAAGCCATCGATACCACACAAGTTGATTGTGTTCTAAATACAAAGAAGCAATTCGTACCTTTTGTGTATGTGGCACATCATGTAGATCAAAGAATTGTTCCATCTGAAGTATCCATGTGATTGGATCCTTGCCATCAAACATCTTCATACGATCTTAGGAAAGTGGTTGGTCTTCAACCCAAAGTTGGAGTTTCTCCATTCTTGATTCATCTTCCTTGTGTCCTCATCATGAATTTCATGGGATATGTTATCGCACAGTTTGTAGCTAGGAGAAAAGGCTATAAGGTAGAGGGCCAAACTGGCGTAACAGTAACCTATCCCACCCAATGTCACCATGATGGGTAGGTTCTTTATCTTTAGGGAGGCTAGGCCCAGGGGAGACAACCCCGGTGACCTAGGGTTTTGAAAGGGCAAAGAATAAAGGGCAAGGACAAATTCCCCCTTCACAGATCACCGCCAATCGGATAGTCCCAGCTAAACAACCAATAATAAGGTATAACCAAAAGAAAAGAAAAGCACCTGCTTGAGACAATACAACAAGGAAACTGATACGTGCAATCTTGGTTAGTACTTCATATAAATCAGTGACTATCTGATATTCAATATAAGCGATTTAAAAGTAAATGTTGACGAAGTGAATGTTTACAAAATAGCAATGATAAATGTATCACTTGTCAATAAATACAAGAATGATATGGCATCCAATATAATCAATCAATACTTAGTCTAATAAATTCCCTCAACTACCATTCAATTTGCTCATAGACAAAACATTGTTGAATCAATGATATAATAGCAAGTAGTGAGGTCAACATTCAGGGTTAGTAGGTTAGGGTATTGAGATTCAAAAGTTTTAAGAGTTTGTTTGATCAACTTCACTTCAACGTTTGAGGACTCTCAGATCAGTTTCTTGGGGTTTAATGGAGTCATAAATGAAGGACGCAAAGGTTGAAGGAGATGAGATTTCAAAGGACTAGAGGGAAACGTTTCAAGGTGCTGCTAAAGCAGGGCCTCAAAAACAAAACCCTAGGGGAGAGAGGCTCACTCCGGTGCTGCAAAAGCAAGGCCTCGTGCTCTCTCCTCCTTCCCGACAAATGACTAGCTCAGATGAAGCACAAAATCAAGACAAGAAGGCTTAATGAGGGAGAGTGTTGCTACAACAAGGCTCTTTCATCAAACCCTAAAGGAAAAATGACCCTAAGTGTAGATAACCTAGGCCTGGGACGTATACCTCCTCTTGGATTCTAAAAGGTACGGCTAGCACAAGGGAAAGATAAATAGGGAGTGTAGCTACGACTAGGCTCTCTTTCTCTCTTTCAATGGCTGAAAGTTTCTCTATCAGGGGACATGAGACTAGGACCTACTTGTGTGCTTGTCCCCTAGGGTTTTGATTCAGCAAATTTATAAGCAATATGCAAGAAATTTAAACTACAACCATTCAATAAGAAGTTTTGCCGAAGAAACACTTACAATTCATGAAGAAGTAACCATGCAAACCCTAGTTGTAACACCTTCCTTCAAGAGAAACACCATAAATGCCAAAAAATCTCTTCCTTCAACAAGTGCGCATCACTTGGTTCAGCCAAAAACCCCAATAGGGCTCTAAAAATCAGACCTCACTATGAGTGAGTGAATTTGTCATGATAAAAATGAGAGTGAAAACCCTTAATATATAGTGTATCAATGACCTAATTCTACTTTTTAGGTCATAAAAAGGCTGACAAGGCCATAATGTCAAAATCATACTATTTTTACATTAAATGCTAAGTAAAAGCCCTAATCAAGCAAAAGGTGAGACGTCAAGCCCCTCTGAGGGAGACGTTAGCCCTTTCTAGGGCCTGTGCAACATCCAAAAGCAAAACGTTAGCCCTCCTTGGGATCTTCCAAATTGCCACACATGCCAACCACCCTGTTCATCTGCCATATGCTCATGATGATGTCATAAGCCTCCTGGTGACATCCTAGGTCATCTGGAGCCAACTTTCCACTACAAGTGGGTCAATCCCCCTAGGTCCGGCTCAGCCAAAGTGCCCCTGATGGAACGTCCTCTTTTTCTCCGGTGCAAAGGCCTTGATCCATCTCCATCCTGTCTTTGCCCCCTGATCGGGTCTCAACATCCATCTGGTGGGCTCTTCAGCCCCATGGAGGTCCGAACTGGTCATCTCCCCATGTGTACCGGTCCAAATGGTATTTGTCCGCTGGGCATGGTCCTGCACATCAAAAGCTACGCCCTCCATGGGCTCATCAGTCACAGGGATCATAGCAATGTCAATCACATCTTATCATCAATATTATTAAACATATGCATAAAACTCCTAATACATCAGTCAATAGCTCTAAGACATTACAAAAACCTACAATACAAGATTGGAGAAAAGGCCAAGGCATCCTATTGGGCTAGTGTCCACAAGAAAATGAAAGTTTCCAGGAAGATCTCATCCAAGCCATGTAAGTGAGGTGATGTGGTTAGGGGATGTCCAAACATGAGGTGCAGTGAGGGTCAAGGATGCATAAGTGTTACTTGTGGGTGCCTTTGTAGAAGGCAAGCTCTACCTGTCATGGATGCATTTTTTCCAAGCCCATTCTTGCCTTTATTCTTTTTACTCTTTTATTTGTTTTCTTTTTCTTCAAGAACTAACTAGGGGACACTACCTTGGCATGGTGACCAGAGCTAACAACGTTACCCACAAGTACTTTCACAGAGATGAGAAGGCTGGCTCATGATGTGATCCCCTTTCCCTTGGTCATGCAACCAAAGGTCACTGCCCTGGCGTGGTAACCAGATGGTGGCAATGTCATACTATTAGGTACCCATGGGCCTAATAGGTTGGCTCGTGATGAGATCCCCTATCCTCTGAGTAGGTCTTGTTTTGTTATTTTCTGAGTCCCTCTTGTTTCTTGCTGAGAGGCTTTTTATTGCCTTCTTGGGGATCCCTGGGCGAAGCATCTCGAGGTTTTATTTCTAGGCTTTTGTCTTTTACCAACTGCTTTTACCTTCTGGGCCTTTAGCCCCTTCTTCCCACGAGATAAGGTGCCATTCTGTAAATAGGTCAACCCAATGCCTGAACAAGGGGAGTGGGATAAATGAGTGGGAGATAAGATGAAACAGTGGTGTTATGATGGGAGCGGACGATGGCATTTCGAAAATTCCCCCCGTGGAAAACCAAAACCTATGGGCATAGGCTTGCTAGGGCACCCTGTCAATTCCCCCAAGCATGGTCAAGTGGGAAAATGTAAGATCCAAGCAGTTGTTAGAGATAAAAGGAATCAGATGCATATATTTAAAGGTTTTAATGATAAAAAATGACACATACCATGATACTTGGACCAATTACCTCATAGAGAAAGAACCTCTTCTGATACAGGGCCAAGCCGATGGTGATGGATGCTGCTGCTGCTGACAAGACAAAGATGATGGAAGAAGAAAAGGATGGGCCCTCCAGGGCCATGCTCAGTTCAATCCTGCTTTTGGTACTCCATGTCTGGGACCTGTGGGCCTCGAGATATGATCTCCTAGTTATCCCTAAAAAGCGGAGATAACATCTGGCTCCAACTCGGAGACATATGCTCACCGTAGAGCGCATGAGAACCTCATCATCTCTGGCATAACCTGCAGACTAGCTCAATCTCGAAAGAAGTATCAGTAATAAAATTGGGGTGGTAATGCCACCCCAACATACATAGCTATATATACTAAAATAAAGAAATCAATGAGTAAGATGATGAAAGCAAACTTCTTACTTGTACTTACTTGTTGGCGGGAATGTTGGGTGTAGTCAAACAGCTAGTGAAGCCAATCCAACAACGTTCCTCGATACCTGCCTTTGTGCTTCATCATAATCCAAAATAGTGATAAATCAAGCACAAAAATGTCATGGGTTAGAATATATATCATATTATTGGAAATCTCAAAGTCTAACTCACGGAGGCGGGTGGGAGGGAAAAAGTGATCCCAATACATACTCTCAGGAGAGTGCTCAATCCATCTCAGGAATGGATTGTGAAATGTCAAAGGTTCAGAAGACTGACTCGAGGAATCTGAATGCTGGCTACCTTGGACGTCTTCACAACTTGAGGCCCGAGGAGGGATTAGAAAAAACTGAAAGGATGGCTGTCCATTCCTAAAGGGGAGGTTGGAAAACTGTGATAATAGGCTTCTTCTTGAGGCACTCAACTTTCACCTAAAGTCCAGAATGAGGTTTTGCCTTACAGGAGAATTGGGATAAGGGACATGTTTCCAAACCACACCTTTAGTGACATAGGGAGGTAAAGTGATCAAAGGGGGGTGGAAAATCTTATCACAAGTATCCTGCTTTAGGGAAGTAACTTCCTCATTTTTATCAATATCTGAGCATAAAGTTGGTTGATAACTTTCTTCATAGGATAAATCTAAGTGCTCAGATGGATAGTCATCAAAGTCCTCAAGTTATGATTGAAATTAATCAGAGAGCATAGTATTAGGTCATCCCTGGGTGTCTGAATAAGGTCAGGTTCTTGTTGCCAGATGTCAAAATTATTAGTAATTTCATGTGATAAATGCAAAGGCAACCTTTGGAAAGGACCATCAATGTCGTACATGGGATTGTCATCATATCTAATCATATCCCATCCACGTTTCCCGACATGTATGAATTCATCAAAATTATCAACAAAGTCCTGGCTTATAGCCAATAAATATAGCTGGAAGTAATAACCAATAAGATCACCTTCCTGAGAACAAGACAACAATAAAATGATGCATATGCAAGCTTGCTTACTGGTTAGTACTTCATATAGTCAATGAATTTCTTGAATATAAGAAATTGATCAATAAATAATAGCAACGATTGCAATATTACTTCTCAATAAATGCTAAAGAAAACTTGGCATTCAATGTGACAAATTAACACTTCATAGATAATGCCTTAAACAACCATTCAATTGCTTTCAAAGTGAAACGATAGCTGCACAAAGATATTTGTGGCACAATAAAGATGATAATAACAATGAGTTAGCAGGGTTAGTCTTAGGCTAGGGTTAGAAAGGTTAGTAATTGCTCAAATTGTTTGATTGAAGTTGTGATCAAGTTACTCAAGACAAGGGAGGCCTTAGATCAGTGCCTTATTAGGGTAGATGGAGTCAAAATAAAAGGACACAAAAGTTGAAGGATCAAATGAAAGTGTAAAACTAAGGACAAGAGGGTTAAACCTTGAGGTGTTGCTATGGCAAGGCCTCAAGGATGAAACCCTAGGGGAGAGAGGCTCACTTGGGTGTAGGGGAACTAGGCCTCAGTGCTCTCTCCTCCTTCCTTAGATAAATGGCAATGACTAGCTTGAATAATGTTTGATAAGAGGTGAGACAAGAGGGTTTGTAAGCAACGTGTTGCTAAAGCAAGGCCTTACTAGGCAAACCCTAGGGAAAATTGGCTCACCAAGGTGTAGGGGAGCTAGGCCTTGATGCGTTTTCTCCTTCTTAGCTCAACAAATAAGAAAACGACTAGTAGGAAGAAGAGGGATGGAGTGTTGCTAAGGCAAGGCTCTATCCTCTTCAACAAATGGCTCAAAACCTTGATGGGGACATGAGACAAGGACCTTCAATGTGTGTTTGTCACCTAGGGTTTTATTCAGCAAATTATAACAATAGATGCAAGAAAATAATACTACAACCATTCAATTAAGAAGTTTTGCAGAAATTCACTTACATTTAACCAAGAAATCACATAGCAAACCCTAGTTGTAACACCTTCCACCAAGAGAAATGCCAAAAATTGCCAATATAAGTCCAAAAAAATCTTCCTTCAACAAGTGCGCCTCCCAATTTCAGCCAAGAACTCCAAGAGTGGCGCAAATTTCAGACCTCAGTAAGGAGTGAGTGAGAGATGATGAAAAAATGAAGGTAAAAACCCTCAATTTATACAGTACAATGACCTAATTTTACTTTTTAGGTCATAAAAAGGCTGACAAGGCGAAAATACTAAAATCATATTGTTTTACATTAAAATTTCATAAATGAAACCTTAATCAAGCAATAGAAGGATGTCATCCCCTTTCTAGGGTGACGTTAGCCCCTTTGACGGAAAATGCAGCCTCCTGAAGCAAAACGTTAGCCCTCGGGCTTCTCCAAGCTGCCACACGTGCCAAAATGCCCTGTCCATCTGCCAAAACGTCTATGAGGCAAGGATGATGTCATGGACCTAATGGGTGACATCCTAGGCCTTCCAAGGCCAACGTTCCACTGAAAGGGCACAACCCCCCTAGGTCAAGCTCTGTCGGGGTGCCTCTGTAAGACATCCTCCTCTCCTGTGAAAACCCCTCTGTCCTGTCTCTGCCCTCTGCTGGGGTCTCAGCATCCATCGGGTGGGCTCTTCATCCCCATGGAGGTCCGAACTGATCATCTCCCCATGTGTACCTGTCCAATGTGGTACCTGTCTGTCGGGCATGATCCTGCACATCAACAGCTACGCCCTCCATGGGCTCATAAGTTACAGGGATCATAGCAATGTCAAATCACATATCATCATCAATATTATTAAACATGTGCATAAAACCCCTATTACCCCAGTTAAAAGCTCAAAGACATTACAAAAGCCTAAAATACAAGTTTGGGGAAAGTGACAGGGCGTCCTATTGGGCTAGTGTCCACTGGAAAAGGAAAGTTTCCGGAAGAGACTTCATCTAAGCCATGTAAGTGGGTGATGTGGATAAGGGATGTCCTGATAATGGGTGCAGTGGAAGCAGGGGAATGCAAAGTTTTACCTGTGGGTGCCTTTGTAGAAGGCGAGCTGCACCTGTCCTGGATGCAATTTTTTCCAAGCCCAATTCATGCCTTTTATTCTTTATTCTTATTTCTTTTTCTTCAAGAAGCTAATCAGGGGACATTTCCCTGGCGTGGTGACCAGTGGTGGCAGCGTTACCCACAAGTATTTTCACAGAAATGAGAAGGTTKGCTCGTGATGAGACCCCCTTTCTCTTGGCCATGCAACCAAGAGTCACTACCCTGGCGTGGTAACCAACTAGTGGTAGTGTCATACTGCTAGGTACCCATGGACCTAATAGGCTGGCTCGTGATGAGACCCCCTATCCTCTAACTAGGTCTTATTTTATTATTTTTATAGGTCCTGTTATCCCCGATTTCTAGGGATAACTAGGAGATCATGTCTCGAGGTCCACAGGTACTAGACATGGAGTACCGAGAGCAGGATTGACCTGAGCATGGCCCTGGAGGGCCCACCCTTCTCTTCTTTCATCAGATTTGTCTTGTCAGCAGCAACAACATCCATCACCATCAGCCTAGTCTTGTATCAGAGAAGGTTCTTGCTCCATGAGGTAATTGGTCTAGGTATCATGGTATGTGTCACTTTTGATCACTATAACGTTTAGATATATGCATCTTACTCCTTTTATCTCTAACGACTGCTTGGATCTTACATTAACCCACTTGACCATGATTGGGGGGATTGACAGGGTGTCCTAGCAAGCCTGTACCCATAGGTTTTGGTTTGCCACTGGGAGTATTTCTAAAGAGCCATCATCCGCTCCCATCATATCATCACTTTTTCATCTTATCTCCCACTCATCTGTCCCTTTCCTCTAGTCCGGCCATTAGGATGATCTGTTTGTGGGGTTGCACCTTATCTCGTGGGAAGAAGGGGCTAAAGGCCCAGAAGGTAAAAGTAACTGGTAAAAGATAAAGCCTAAAAATGAAACCTCGAGAAGCCTCGCCTAGGGATCCCCGAGAAGGCAGTAAAAAGCCTCTCAGCAAGAAACGAGAGGGACCCGAAGAAAAATAACAAAACAAGACCTAGCCAAGAGGATAGGGGGTCTCATCACGAGCCAGCCTGTTATGTTCATGGGTGCCTAACAACATGACATTGCCACTATTTGGTTACCAAGCCAGGGCAGTGACCTTTGGTTGCATGGCTAAGGGAAAGGGGGTCTGATCACGAGCCAGCCTTATCATCTCTGTGAAAGTGCTTGTGGGTAACATTGTCAGCTCTGGTCACCACGCCAAGGCAGTGTCCTCTAGTTAGTCCTTGAAATAAAAGAAAAAAGAATAAAGGCAAGAAAGGTCTTGGAAAAAATTGCATCCGTGACGGGTACAACTCGCCTTCTACAAAGGCACCCACAGGTAATATCATGCATCCCTGGCTCTCACTCTACCCGTATGTCTGGACATCCCTTATCCGCACCACCTCGTTTTACATGGCTTGGATGATACCCCTTGAAGACTTTCCTTTCCTTATGGATACTAGCCCAATAGAGTGTCTTGTCCTTTTCTCCAGCCTTGTATTGTAGGTCTTTGTAATGTTTTTGAGCTATTGGATGATATATCAGGGTTTTTATGCATATGTTTGATTATATTAATGATGAAACGTGATTAACATTGCTATGATCCCTGTGACTAATGAGTCCATGGAGGGCAAATTTTTTGATGTGCAGGACCATGCCCGACGGACAGGTACCATTTGGACCGGTACACATGGGGAGATGATTAACTCGGACCTCCATGGGGTTGAAGAGCCCATCAGATGGTTGTTGAGACTCGTCAGAGGGGCAGAGACAGGACAATGCTTGATTGAGCTTTGCACCGGAGAAGAAGAAGGATGTTTCACCAGAGGCACTTTGGCAGAGCCCGACCTAGGGGGAATGACCCCTTTTCAGTAGAACGTTGGCCTTGGAAGGCTTAGAGCACCCCCATTCTTACCATGACGTCATGGTCATTCTTTGAGGCAGACTAGGTAGGAGTGGCATGTGTGGCATGTTGGAGAGGCCCCTGGAGGGTCAACGTTTTGCTCCTGGATGCCTCATTTTCCCTAAAAGGAGCTAGCACCTCCCTTGAAGGGGCTTTTACCTTTATTACAGGTCAGTTAGGGCTTTAATTTGACAATTTATTGTAAAAACAATATTCTGATCTTGTCGACCATTTTTTATGACCTAAAATTAATTAAGGTCATTGATACACTATATATTTAGGAGTTTTAGCCTCATTTTGACATAAATACACAACTCACTCTCCTAGTGAGATCTGATTTTTGTGCCCTACTTGGGTATTTATTCTTTTTGAGTGAGACGCACTTGTTGAAGGAAGGATTTTCTTGGCATTTTTGGCATTTCTCTTGAAGAAAGGTTTACAACTAGGGTTTGCAATGCTATTTCATCATGATATGTAAGTGTTTTTTCTGCAAAACTTCTTAATTGAATGGTTGTAGTCTTATATTCTTGCATTTATTATAAATTTTGTTGATTTTAAAACCCCAGGGGACAAACACACAAGTAGGTTGTTGTCTCATGTCCCCTAAAAGAGAAATTCTCTGCCATTGAAGAAGGAAGGAAGAGCCTAGCCATTGCTACACTCTTGTTACTTCTTCCCCTGTGCTAGCCGTACCTTTTAAAGGTCAAGAAGGAGGAGACGTCCCAAGCCTAGGTTATCTACACCTAGGGCCGTCCTGCTTCTAGGGTTTGGTGATAGGGCCTTGCCTTTGCAACACTCTCCCTCACCTCACTCTCGTGTCTTGATGCTAGCCATTTTGCCAAGATAAACCTAAGGAAGGAGGAAAGAGCACGAGGCCTTGCTTAAGCAACACCGTAGTGAGCCTCTTTCCCCTAGGGTTTTGATTCTGGGGCCCTGCCATTGCAGCACTTCAAAACCCTTCCCTCTAGTCCCTAGCCTTTTCCCTTCAACCTTGCATCCTCTCTTGAATTGACTCCATTTACCCTTAGGCACTGATCTCAGGTCTCCAACGTTGAAGTGATAGTGGTCAAACAAACTCTTAAAACTCTTATAATTTGAAACCCTAACTAACTACTAACCCTAATAAGGCTGATGTCATCCTTGGTTATTCCATCTTGACGCAGCATTTTCTGTTGTTAAGCAATTAGATGGTGTTTTGAAGCATTTATTAAGGCACTGATTGGATACACTGTTTGCTACATCATCTCGATATTTATTGATGAATTGATATTGTTCCATTGCTATTATTGATAAACATTGATCTTGTCAATATCTATTGTCATAATTGCTATTATATTGATATCAGATAGTTATATGAAGTACTAACCCATTGAATCATAGCCTGCATATATTGTTTTGTTGTTGTTTTGTTCCGGGCAAGTGTTCTCATTTGGGGCTACACTTTAGTATTGGCTGTTTAGTTGGAGTATCTGCTCTTGGTGGTAATCTGTGAAGAGGGAATTTTACTTTGACCTGTATACCTTAGCCTCTTCAAAACCCCAGGTTATCGGGGACGTCTCCCTTGGGCCTAACCTCCCTAAAGAGAAAGAACCTCCCCATTGAGGTGACATTGGGTGGGGTAGGTTCTTGTTACGCTAGTTTGGCCTCTTTCGTCTAGCCTTTTAACCAAGCTACAAACTGTGCGATAACATTTTGGCGCCATTGCCAGGGAACACTGAGTCAATTCTCCTCAAACGACAAGGTAAGCCTTGCCTCAGAGAAGTTTTCTTACAAGCTTACCTGGCGACTCCACTAGTGTGTTTTTCCCCTTTTCTTTGATAGTTTCAAGCAAATTATTTGGCGACTCCACCAATGACGACCCGTAGTGGGCGACAATACTCGATTCCCTCTACTGTGGCCACTGTTACCTTGACAAGTTTTGCACCCCTGATTAATCCTCACAAATGGTCTCACCCAGAGAGTTTCAGCTGTTTCGACCTAAGTAACATCCAAGGAGGGCTGCATGACTTACCCAAGGATGCAAATTCTTGGCTACCACTTTTCTCAGGAAAAGGTATCCCTGGAAACTCACATTGGACCTAGTTCTGTGATAGTTTTGATTTTCATTTGGCTGGTCAAGAACACCCTGATGTCTTTATGATGCTCTTTGCAAGTTACCTTGTAGAGGATGCTAAAGTTTGGATTGATAGGTGCCCTAAAAGAAGCATAAAAACCCTGAAGAACTACAAAGGGCCGTTAGAATAAGGTGGTGTGATAGTGAGCATTCACAAGACTCTTTTTCCTAATACCTTAGCATTTGCAAAGGATCCTGTGAGAGTGTCAGATATTTCAGTGATAGGTTCAACCTTCTCCTCAAAAGGGTCCGATCAAAGGTAGCCTCATAGCAAGCCATCCTCGATCATTTCTTGTCCTCCTTGGAAGGAACCTTGCAATTCACCCTCAAGGACCGGTCACCAACAACTTTAGAGGAAGCACAAGACCTGGCCTTTCAGATTGAAAAGAACCTTGAGTTTGAAGACTACATTCATCAGAGGGATCTTTCACAAAATGTTGACCTATGGGATCTTGGTAATAAGCTTGTTATGGAACCTGAACCTCCAAAAATCCTCCAGGTCGAACTTGCTCCCACTAAAAGAAAATGGAGCCTTTCCCATGAAAGTATTACCCCTTCTCAAGAACCCCCTTTGAAAAATATCCCACCTAAGGATGAAATTGAAGTTGTCCTACCTGAAAATGTTGAGCAGAATCCTTCAGAATATTTCTCACTTTTTATCCACCAAGTGGGACACCCTGTTTCCAAAGTTGGTGAGTTCACACCTTTCTATGTCACTCTCTGAGTCGAAGACTCCCTCCTCCACAACTGTCTCTTGCACCCAAGTGCCACAACCAACATGATGATTGAAGAAGTTATGTATCAATTAGGTCCGAGCCTCTCACAAACAAATGCTGGAGGAGACTTTGCAAAAGGAGTCATTAACAACCTCGAGGTGGCCTTTGGCTCTTGCCCCAGTGCTCCTTTCTTGATAAATGTGGTCGTCATAGATGCTGTAAATAATTTGGGGATCATTCTTCACAAAGATATCGTATAGCATTTAAATGGAAGTATTCATAAACAACAGTCCAAAGCGACCATCCCTCATCTCGAAGGGGGATTCTTCACCATCTACAATGAACCTCTCGTTGCCTCCTTGGTTGAAACCGCTGATGAGCCAAGTGACCAACTCTTATGTATCGATAACGACCTTAATAATTGGTTCGTCCAAGAAGGGAAGTTAGATGTGGACGCCATTGAAGAAACTGAAGGAATCTAGACCTTAGAGTTCGATGGATCACACTCAAGCTCTGGATCAGGCATTGGAGTAGTTTTAACAGCCCCTTCCGATGAAGTCTTTTACCATTCATATAGGCTCGAATTCCGGTGCACCAATAGCGTTGCTAAGTATGAGGCCTTGATTCTAGGTCTCAATTTGGCAATTGACAAAGGTGTTACAATCCTAGAAGTAAAAGGAGACTCGGATCTCATTGTATCACAAGTTCTGATGAGATTTGCCACTAAAAATGAAATGTTAAAAAGGTACCGAGATGTGGCTCAAACCCTTTCAAAATCCTTTAGAAAAGTGTCGATTGAATCCGTTACTTGAGAAGAAAACCACGTGGTTGATGCTTTGGCTGTCTCTGCTTCTACTTTACAACCACGTGAGGGACCTCTTCACAACCTGTGTAGGATGGAGGTCCTTTTTAGGCCTTCTGTCCCCGATAATTTAGAACATTGGCAGGTTTTTGAGGATGATGATCAAATTATCAGATTCATGGAGAATAGCAAAGAGTTCACCGATTCGCAAGTTGCTTTCCTAGCCGATTCTATGAACCTCGAAGTCATTAACCTGCAAAGCAATACCTTGCCAAAGGGTTGTGTTCCCCTAGAAAACCTTTTTGACAGGCATGATGTTTTTAAGGGAAAAAGAGCCAATAAGCAAGCTGAAGAAGCCCTGGAATTCAATATCGGTACAGAAATGGACCCAAGGATGGTCAAAATAGGAAAGGGCACCACCGAGAAAGAAAGAAAGGAAATATTAGCACTCATTAGAGAGTTCAGAGATACCTTTGCTTGGAACTATGATGATTTGAAAGCTTATAGGGGGGCTGTCATCCAACATGCCATACCTTTGGTAGAAGGGGCCAAACCATTCCGACAAAAGCTGAGGCATATCAACCTGAAGTTGGCAAGCCAAATACAAAAGGAACTCCAAAAGATGGTTGATGCTGGTATCATAGCCCCTATCAGGTATTCTTCTTGGATGTCAAACTTGGTGGTTGTTCGGAAGAAGACTGGTGACATCCTCCTATGTGTCGACTTCCGAAACCTCAACCAATTGTCATTAAAGGATAATTATCCCCTCCCAAACATGGAACATTTACTTCAGCGGGTTATAGGGGCAAGGATGATGTCTATGCTGGATGGGTTCTCAGGGTACAACCAAGTCTTGCTCAAAAGAGAAGACCAACTCAAAACTGCATTCACTACACCTTGGGGAAATTTTATGTACTTAAGGATGCCGTTTGGTCTTATGAACGCTGGTGCTACCTTTCAGAGGGCAATGGACTTTGTTTTCAGGGACCTCATACAAAAAATCATAGAAATTTACCAAGATGACCTTACAGTCGTGTCCAAGGATAGGAAACATCATTTCTCTCATCTCAGGATTGTTTTTGAGCGATGCAGAAAGTATGGTATCTCGCCGAACCCTAAGAAATCTATCTTTGGGATGGACGAAGGAAAGTTGTTAGGACACGTGGCCTCACAAGGAGGAGTCTCCATTGATCCCTAAAGAGTCCAGTCGATAAAGGATGTCTGCCCCCCGGCCAACAAAAAATCTTTGCAATCCTTTCTCGGAAAAATCAACTTCATTCGTAGGTTTGTACCAAATTTTGCTGAAAGGATTAAGCCTTTGAGATCTTTGCTAAAAAAGGATGTTGCTTTCATATGGGGAAATGAGACTAACAAATCCTTTGAGGACATAAAAAATGCTATCTCCCAAGCCCCCATATTGATTAGCCCTGATTTTTCACGGGATTTCATAATATTTTCATTTGCATCCCAGGATACTATTGTAGGTGTTCTGATGCAAAAGGATGCTGATGACTATGAACACCCCGTAGCCTTTATGAGTAAGGTCCTTAGAGACTCTGAGTTAAACTACTCCATCATCGAGAAACAAGCCTATGCCTTGGTCAAGTCCCTCAAACACTTTAGGAACTACGTCGGTTACAATAAAATCAAGGCTTATGTCCCATACCCAGCTGTGAAGGACGTCTTGTCGCAACAAGATTGCATGGGTACTCAAGGAAAGTGGGTTTCCAAAATCCAGGAGTATGACTTAGAAATAAAACCCACCAAAATAATAAAGGGACAAGGTCTAGCCCAAATGTTGATCGAAAGCAACCAAGAAGCGATACAGATGGGTGAGAGTGAGCAAGTAAACGTAATGATCAACGAATTAGAACATGACGAGTGGTATTCCGATATCGTTTTCTATCTAAAGAAGTTGTCTTGCCCTGATCACTTACTGGACTACAAAAGAAGGGCTTTGAGATTGAAAGCTATGAAATACTGCTTGTCTGAAGATGGACTTGGATGGAGAAATCCTGATGGTGTTATACTTCAATGTGTGAACAAAGAAGAGGCAAAGAAGATACTGGAAGAATTGCACTCTAGATATTGTGGTGGACATTTTGCAGCTCGTACTACTGCCCACAAGATTTTGAGAGCTGGCTATTATTGGCCAACGCTTTTTTCAGACACTCACCAGCACGTCCGATCTTGCCAACCTTGCTAGTACTTCTTCGGCAAACCAAAACTCCCAGCACAACCCTTGAAACCGGTAGTAGTAGAGGCACCCTTTCAGCAATGGGGTTTGGATTTTGTCGGTGAGTTCAAAGACAATTCAAGTAATGGCTACCGGTGGATTCTAACAGCTACAGACTATTTCACTAGATGGGTCAAATATATTCCTACAAAAAAGGCCACTGAGGAAGTAGTCATGAATTTTTTGGAGGACCGAATCATAACTAGGTTCGGTGCCCCTTCCAAGATCACTACAGATAATGCCAAAGCTTTCAGCGCTTATGCCCTGGTAGAATTTTGTTTCAAATATGGCATTATCCTATCCCATTCCTCCAACTATTACCCACAAGGAAACGGATTAGCAGAATCAACCAATAAGAACCTCATGAATATTTTGAAGAAGGTTGTTGGAGAGAATAAAACGTCCTGGGATAGAAAAATAACATACGCAGTATGGGCAAACTGAATAACAACAAAAACTTCCATAGGAAAAACGCCTTTTGAGCTGGTGTATGGACTTGAAGCAAAACTTCCTATGAACCTCTAGATTCCTATCCTTCATTTTGCTCAGCAATACACCATAGATGCAGAAGCAATCCAAGGAAGGATCAATCAGCTAATAGAGCTGGATGAGACGAGGAGGAATGCCTTGGGTCAAATGACAAAAAATCAAGAAAAGATAAAGAACACCTTTGATCATAGAGCCAAGGAAAGAAACTTCACCAGAGGAGATCTTGTACTACTGTGGGATAAGAGAAGAGAAAAACTTGGTATGCACAAAAAGTTCGATAGTTTATGGGGAGGTCCTTATAAAATCATGAGTTGTGCAGGTACAAATTCTTTCAACTTAGAGACTGTTATCCCCGATATCTAGGGATAACTAGGAGATCATGTCTCGAGGCCCACATGGTCATAGACATGGAGTACCAAGAGCAGGAGCGACCTGAGCATGGTCCTGGAGGATCCATGTTCTTCTTCTCAGCCAGCTTTGTCCTGTCAGTAGTACCAGCCTCCATCACTACCGGCCTGGGCTTGCATCGGAGAGGGCTCTTGCTCCATGAGGTAATTGGTCTGAGGTATCATGGTATGTGTCATATTTGATCATTATAACCCTCTTATGTATGCATTAGATCTCTTTCATTTCAGATAACTGCTTGGACCTTACACTGATCTACTTGACCATTGTTGGGGTGATTGATTGGGTAGCTTAGCAAGTTGGTATTCATGGGTTTTGGTTAGC
>JASDQU010101538.1:48663-69570 GCA_032191745.1 Picea mariana
CCAAGCCGGTAGTGATGGAGGCTGGTACTGCTGACAGGACAAATCTGGCGAGAAGGAAAAGAAGGGTCCTCCAGGACCATGTTCAGGTCGCTCATGCTCTCGGTACTCCATGTCTAGGACCATGTGGGCCTCGAGACATGATCTCCTAGTTATCCCTAGATATCGGGGATAACATAACCAATCCATCAAATTTGCTGATGAGACTCGAGAGTGAAAGGGCATAACAAATTAATTGTGCAAAATCCTTTTCCATGAATACCACATGCCCTGGGGTGGCGAGCATCAGATCAACCGTAAGGGTGGTACCAAGGAGAACATGTGCACCATGATAATGCCCATGATCTGCGAACTGGTCTACAGAAAGTCCATAGGTGTCATCTTATCAGGTGTCATGAAAAATGGTCCTTTGACACCCCATACAAAATATGATGTAACAGGAAGCAAATGGAGTAGGTTTAGTTTATTGTTTTCTCAGCAGATTCTGATTAATTCAGGTCATTAGTTTAAGGAATTAGATCCTTAACACCATGCTTCTGTCTATTGTCCGTTTTCCTTTATTATAAATGCCTGTCCATGTTAATGGATTTGATTGAATAATTGGAAAGGACATAAAAATGGTTGCACTTAATTTATGTGGAGTGTATATGGAAACACAATTTTTTTGAAGGCAGATCAAATAATTTAGATTGTTTCGTTGTTTGATTGAATCATTCATGAATCATAATGGGAATGAAGAGCCTCCTTGTTTAGATAACCTGGAAGATAAGTTCTGGGATAGAATGGTTTGTGCTGTTCGTATCTACTTCTTTTTGGATAGCAATAATTAATATTGTGTGATATATTATAGGGCTGCAGATAGGCTGTCGAAATGGTGTCATTTAGTCTTTGGTTTTCTCTGGTAAGGTTTAAGGTCACATGTTGAGTGCAGCTGTTAATAACTCCATTAACATGGAAACTTGTGTATAAATTTCCTTTACTATTTTATAAGCTCCACTCAGTTTTGTATTTTACTGTGCAATTGGAGATCATTATCAGTATAAGTTTTAGATTAATTTCTGTAGTGAGCTTGAATTATATTGTTTGGATGTTAGTGAGTTTGAGTTATGACTTTTGCAGAATGAATAATACTCGGGTCTCGTTTCCTGAAGAATTTTGACTTGTCTGCACAAAATCAGTCACAAGCATAAAAAAATTCCTGGCTTTCAATCAACTAGTTTAGCGAGTGGATGAGAAGGCTAAACCATAGCAGCTGACTAGTGAATTTTCAAAATAAGAAGCCCATCTAAACTTGATTGATATTGTCCATTGCAGTTACTTGGGAAGGTGGGGTTTAACTACCCCATATTTCTCACACTAGTCCACTATGGACTAAGTTGGATCTTCATGGCATTCCTCAATGCAATCTGTCTTCTGCCTACAGCACCTCCGGTCAAGTCAACACCATTTTCCTCTTTTGTTGCTCTGGGAGTGGTTACAGCATTTTCTAATGGTCTTGCAAATGTTAGCTTAAAATTCAACAGGTACATGATCAAATTCACTTAATTTTTGCTCATAGAATAGAATTTATCTTCAAGATTGGCAACTTTGCAGTATTTTAGTCTGACATAATTTTGGATTAGTGTTGGCTTTTATCAAATGGCCAAGATTGCTGTCACTCCAACTATTGTATTGACTGAGTTTCTCTTCTTTGGGAAGAGAGTTTCCTTCCAGAAGGTACTGAAATGTTTTGTTTTTAAATTCCCTTTTTATTTCTCACGTCTTAGTTTCCCTGTTATTGTGCTCTGTTTCAGAGAGATAAGACAAAATCTTGCACGGTTTGCAGGCACTTTCATTGATGGTTGTTTCTTTTGGAGTCGCTATTGCAACTGTCACAGACTTGCAATTTAACCTGTTTGGTGCTTTGGTAGCTTTAGCATGGATAGTACCAAGTGCGACAAACAAAATCCTCTGGTCAAATCTTCAGCAACAAGACAACTGGACTGCACTTGGGTAAGTACCTGAACTTCTTGTGCAATGTGTGAGTCTTTAGCATGCTTGAAATGAAGTTGGATGTCGAAGTACTGTCCTCACCAATTAACATTTGTGTTGAAATTCGTAGTCAAAAGAATTAGTTTATATTGCAATAATCCAACATTTAGGTGTTGCATGGTGAACAGATTGATGTGGAAAACAACACCAGTAACAGTATTTTCTCTGGTGGCTTTAATGCCCTGGTTGGATCCTCCTGGTTTACTAACATTTAATTGGAATATCTCCAATACACTGGCCATTCTTATTTCTGCTGCATTGGGGTTTTTGCTACAATGGTCAGGTGCTTTAGCATTGGGGTAAGCTGCTTTAAAAATATGATATTTTTGTTAATCTGATCACTAGTCCCCTGATGCTTGGTGGGCATATTGATGGTTATACCACTGTTCTTTGCAGGGCTACTTCTGCTACAACGCATGTTGTGCTTGGACAATTCAAAACCTGTGTTATTCTTCTTGGAGGCTTCCTTGTTTTCCAGTCTGATCCAGGAACAAAGAGTGTTTTTGGGGCAACAATGGCTCTGACTGGAATGTCCTTTTACACCTACCTAAATCTACACGAAACACATGAACTTCTAGTAAAGCAAACAATCATCAAGCAGAATTCGTTTTCGTCGTTAAAACCAAAAACAAGCAAGTCATCTGGGGATAACCATGATGGGAAAGATGGTACAGATTTTGTATAAAGTGATATGATGGTAGATTTGTTTAAGATTCTTTGAATTTATGTAGTATAAAATCTTCAAAATCCCTCTAATGCAAAAGGAAGAAAGGCTAATTTTGATTTTGCGCTGGTGAGGCTCAGGGCCCAAATGTAATTCCATGCTTATTCTATAGCAAGAACATTTGTAATCTCATTATTGAATTACTTCAGATTTATACAGTTTGTTGGTTAACCACTATGAAAATCTTCAGAGCCCCGCTAATGCAAAAGGAAGAAAGATTTGATTTTTATTTTGCGCTGGTGAGGCTCAGGGCCCCAGTGTAATAACATGCTGATTCTATAGCAAGAACATTTATAATCTCATTATTGAGAGCACTTCAGATTCATACAGTTTGTTGGGTAACCACTTAGTTGATCTTCCTTTCACATTACATAGCAGATTGGAAAATAATGGGAGAGCACTATCTTGCCTAGTTTGGTGCATCCTATATAGGGTTTTGTTTGGACAAATATACAGAGACTGTCAATGGGTGTTTCCATTATATTAATCTAAATTGGGCATGCTGAAATATATTTCTTAGTGCAAGCTTCCTCCCATTAATTAATCATGACAATTGACTGTCTTTATCTCATTGAACTTACTTTTGAGTCTTGCCAGTCTTTATTCAAGGAAGGTGCTATAAATGATGTCAGGAACATACCTGATAGTTTTTGAATGAGCATGTGCCAAGGTTTATGCAGGTCCTATAAACATCTGGATGACAATGTTCTGCTTGATTGTGATTAATCATATATATAGTGCAATATTGTGCTTAAGAATAGTGAAGTAACAGAACAATGACTATTTGAATCATAGTAAGTTATACTTGTAGGAACACAACCTCAAAGATGAACAATAGATGCAGTGCAAAATGAGGGGGAGGAGATTTTATAGTTGCAGAAACAATTCACACACACAGAAGCCACATAAAGGAAGACCAATTGTATCCACCTTGGAACCAATCAGCCATTATGTTAGTGGGAGGATCGCTATATCTGCCAATGTCCCCATTGGCATAAGGATCATCGCATTTTGGGGCCTTTATGCTTCCGTGGATAAGCCTTGCAAGCAATGTGGAATAGGAAGAGAGGAAATTTTATAGTTATAGAAACAATTCCAAGCTGCCACAAATAGGCATATCCCATTGTTATCTAACAACAAACTATATTACCTAACAATGGATGAGACAAGTACACTGCTATCATGAAACTCGGTGACACCTCTTGACAAAGACACATGCAAACACTGCAATACAAGGATATTTTGAAAACTCTATGCCCAAATGACACTCTGAACTGCCTATATATACAAAATGGCAGATATTGTAACTGGAAACCTTAGCCCACATGCCTTTATTACATAATACCTATCCAACCACGTAGTCATATTAGGTCATATAATTGCATTTTCCACCCAATATGACTATGGGAAAATGCAACTATATGACGGAATATGCTTTTAGTGGTTGGCTAAGTATTATGTAGTAACGGAATATGACTTTAGTGGTTGGATAAGTTTTATGTAGTAACTTATGTATTAGTGGTGGTTTCTATAAATAAATAAATAAGTGCTTAAAAAGCATGCCCTAGCCTCAAGGGTATGCATCACAAAGACTGGATTTTCTTAGATTTAGACTCTCTAGCTCACGTGCCTTTACTACATAATACCTCTCTAACTTCTCATAGCCATATTAGGTCATACAATTCCATTTTCCACTCGACATGAGATGGGAAAATGCAACTATATGATCCAATATGACTATTAGCGGTTAGCTAAGTATTATGTAGTAACTTGGGGATTAGTAGTGGTTTCTAAGCAATGTTATCAAAACATGTTCGGCGAATGAACTAGTGGACCCCAAAAACTAGAATCAGATCAGAACTGGTAAAGAATTGGACACAAGATCTGTTTGAACAAAAAATACATAAAATATTCAAATTTTGATTAAAAAATATATAGATTCATGTACGTCCATATGAATCCAAACCATTAGAAACAAATATGCAAAGTTTTCTCATTGTAAGGGTGAATATAGCAAAATGGTATTGAGTGCAATACATATTTGCACCAAAATATGATTACATTGAAGCTCTAAATGCATTGCAAAGTCCAAATATTAATCATGGTATAGTCTAAAATCAAATCAAACTAAATAATCATTTGAATTTTTGGTCTTTTGGATGAATGAAGTGCATCGGTACAAAACTAGTCAACCTGGCTGACTCTGACAAGTCTTGACTAATTTTGTCTTCAATCGGTTGGTTTTGAGTGGTTCAGATCAGTTCCTGATTGATTCAGACCAAAACTGGTCAATTTTTGTTTGAGAGGCTAACAGTACCTAGAAAACCCCCAAACTAGTCCGGTCGACTGGTTTAGTAAGTTTTGGTCTGGTTATGATGATACTGTATATACGTGCTTTTGAAACATGCCCTAAGAGTATGCATCACAAAGAGTGTATTTTTGCAAGGTCGACTCTACCCAAAAAACCCCCAAACTAGTGCTATTGATTGATCTAGCCAGTTCTGGTCTGGTTATAATAATATTGTATATAAGTGCTTAAGAAGCATGCCCTAAGAGTATGCATCACAAAGAGTGGATTTTCTTAGATTTAGGTGCCATGTTTGAAGGGTATTTATTCTGCAAATTTGTTGAGACCTCTCTCTCTCTCTCTCTCTATATATATATATATTGATTTCTGAAGAAACATGCCCTAAGGGTATGCATCACAAAGAGTAGATTTTTTTAGACTTGGGCTCCATGTTTTAAGGTTCTTTATTTTTCCAAATTTGTTGGTACTTGCAACTATCCTTATATGAAAAAACATGCCATATAGTTGGGAAAAACCACAAGGAAAATGAAACCATGGTAGACATATTAATGCTTTGTTTGCCTCACAATGAACCACACCCAACTGGAATCATTTGCATATCTTTACTGAAGTAAACTCAACTGGCATTATTTGCATATCTTTACTACTATAAACTCTATGTCAAGCCTTTGAAGTTGGTGACATTATAAAAGTAAGATTTGATTCATTGTTGACATCGCTCATATGAATAGAAATGACATTTATTCCTATATAAATTGCAATTATGACTACATGAATTGGTTTATGTATATATGACACTATCATTGGGTGATTGGCTAGCTATCATGTAGTAAGGTACTACTAGTGGTTTCTAATTATAGTATCTTGTGTGCGTGACGTGTTCAAGTAACATGCCCAAGGGAATGCATTGCAAAGAGATGATTTCCTTTGACTTAGGCATCCTTTTCGAAGGGTATTTATTTTTTCAAAATCGTCAAGGCTTTTGCCCACCCTAATCTTTAAACTCATGCAATATGGGTGTGCTGAACCACAAGGAGAATGGAAACATGGTAGATAGATTAGTGCTTTTTCAATGTCATGATGAAACAACATCCCATTTGCATAATTTGCATATCTTTATTGTAATCAACTCTCCATCAAGTCTTTAAAGTTGTGATATTATAAAAATAAGATTTGATTCATTGTTTGGATTGCTCATATGAAAAAAAAAATGGTTTTTATTTCTATAAAAAAATCTAATTATGACTGCATTATTAATTGGTTAAAGAGTATTCTTCCATTTCCATGACATAATCAATATGACACATTCATTTCTACTAATATCATTGTTTTCATTTCCAATGAATTTGTGCCTTGTGTGGTGCACACTTTAATGTATCTAAAGTTGTGACATGAGCATTTGTGGTGCACACTTTAATGTATCTAAAGTTGTGACATGAGCATTTGTGGTGCACTTAACCACGTCATCTTAGATTATATGCATGATATATTTTATGTGTATCTTTATGGTTCTCTATTAATGTTATAGTCCTATACTTTTAGAATATTATACCTTAATATTTGTAAAAATGACTTAAGCTTTAAGTTGTGGTTTTCCTCTCTTTTTAGTTTAAATAGGGGTTTCCTTTCCTTCATTTGTAACTCTTTTCATTTTATCAATAGAATCAATCGAATCAATCAATTTGTTGAATAAGTGTTTCTTCATTGCTTGAATTTGCAAGTACAATCCACCATTGGGTATGCTTGTGCCTCTATTTTTTCCCTGTCTTTGGCTCTCTTTTTTTCTTACTCTTAATTTATTGTTTCATTTAGACACTATGATTGCAGTAATAGTTTCATTTTGCACTACATGAAATCTACAAGTTTAAATCAGAGATTCTATTTTTTTTTTGTTGTTGTCTAGTACCCCCCAAAAAACTAAAAGGCAAGTCCCAATTTGTAACTAAGGAAAACTTGGATAAAATCTTTACGAAGTTTGTTTAAGAATTGAGGTGGTTGATGTTATGGCCCTAACCTTCATTCATATTATTATATTCATTATCTCTAATTCTAGTCATGTTAGCCTAGTAGTGTAGGAATGACCACCTATTTTTCTTTCTTCTTATATATTTAGATTAAAGAGATTCATTTGGATCATATTGTAGTAGGAGGTTTTCTCACTAAATGTGGTGCCTTACTTTCAATCACTCACCCAACCTAGGTGTGGAATTATAGTATTTGGTGTTTATTATGTTGTTGAGCATTGTGTTAAGGGAAAGCTTTTGCATCCATTTCCAAGAGTTTTAGGCATTATAATTGTAGCCCTATGAACTAAGTCACTAGGAAGAGTTGAATAGCAATTGTAAGCATTTTGTTGATCAACAAACTCATTTAATCGATCCTGGAGTTTCTTCCCAAAGAGGGTTATCTACTGAAAACATTGGTGTAGCATGTGATGAATGTTGTGTGTGCAATCTCTTTTCTTTGTTATGTTTTGTTTAAATAAAAGAAAGGAAATCTAGACCACAATATTTATAAGCATAATTGAACCATTTAATTTTACTTTATAGAATCCTTCATTGAGATACATTGAGTGATTTCGACTATCCCACTGGAATATGAATTAGTTTGGTTTTAGAGTAAGAGTCTTATTTTATTGAGGAGCCTATGGTGAAAACCATACTTGGGTGCTTGTTGAGTAAGGAGCCATTGTTGCCTAGATTAACCTATGATCAAGCTCCAAATCCCTTGAAATTTACATATAACTATGAAATAAATGAGGGCAAAGCAATATTCATGGAATTGGAGGATTTTTGGGTAGAATATATTGTAAACTTGTTATAGGATTTACATAATTGTGATAGGATTTGGTTCAAGTGGTCACTGACAAGGGTAAGAATGGAGAAGAAAGGCTTGGTGGGGGTTAACAGGAGAAGTAAAAAACTCTAAGATGTTATGGGAAAATATTTTTCTCTAGGAGGATGATCTCCATACATCCATAACCTTGTTCAAGGTTGAGGCTATGGTGGAAATTAAGTCTTATGGTATGCATAGAGACTTGGATAAAAAAATCAATTGGTTGAGAAAGTTGGAGGTCTATTTCATTTGTTATAGGTACATAGATACTTGTTGTATTACTGAGAGGGGGGATGAATCAGTAATAGAGAATTAAATTCATTTTTCACCACAAAATGCAAGTGCTATATCAATGTAGCATTATCATCAAATAGTTGCAGAGTAAATAAACAATGAACAAATGAGCAATCACACACATACACAGTACACCAGTGTTTTACGTGGAAATACAAAGCGGGAGAAAACCACAGAATGATTTTTCTTATATGTCTTTAAAAATTACATTCATTGGAAGCACTAACTTCCTTTGTTTTCTAGTTGCAACTGGAAGAAAGCTCCAACCCCATAGTTTCTCAGGATACAACCTGAGGGAATCTCCAACTCCCCAATTCTCTAGCTACAACCAGAAGGAGGCTACAACCACCTGTCATTGCCCCGTCTAGCCGCCCTGACTTATAAGTAGAATGATAGACCCATTGTCACACTATCAATGTGAGATATACTGCCGTAAACCTGTACCAATAAACCTGCACCAAACAACTTGTACCAATAACCTAAACCATGTATCAACCTGTACCTCAACCTGTAATCAACCTTTACCATAAACAAGTGCATCAACCATGCACCAACCTGTACCAAACAACTTGTAATCAACTTGTACCATAAACAAGTGCATCAACCATGCACCAACCTTTACCTCAACTTGCAGACCTTCCTTAACTTTAACAACAAGAGACTAGCATTTTAATTAAACTTTACTTTACTCTCACATGACTAGTTTTGGATTAGTCAACAACCCTAACTTGAAATAATCATAACTGTGTACCTCTAATGAATAAAGATCTAAAAATAGTACAAAATGTTCTTCAGTGTGTTTTATGCAATTCCTCTGGGTGTCACTACTTGGAACCTCTCAGAAAAGAAGTTATAACAAAAATAACATAGCTTGTTGAATTATGGCTTATTCTAGAGAGAGAACTTGTAGAGCGTGCCCCACACAGAATATTTGTTGTATGGATCTGAAAATTTTACACATAATACTACAGACTGTACTCTAACCAACACATTTGGTCTTACTGAATTTGGATCTATTATGAAAAAGTTATGATGTTTTTACCTGAAACACCTGTTTTAGACTAGTTTTAGCACTAGCCACAAACCCTATTTTCCATGGAGTGTAACTCCAAAAATACGACGACCCACAAGATGAAATTCATACCATAACTACTTGGATATGTTTCTTCAATGGCCTCCCATTTTCATGAAAATACTTTATTGAGAAAATGGTGAGATGAATTATAAATAACATACCTTAGAAAACATCATCAAAATAATTTATCCTCCCTTGAATTTCAGTCTTATTTACTTCACTTTCACTCTGAAATTCAGCTTAGATATCCTTTGGTTACCTCACTCACCTGTAGATATTCAATATGCTCAAGTGTGATTAAAATGAGAGAGCCTTGCCTCTTATTTATACTCTCCAAGTAGCTTCCTTAGAAGCATCTTTTAGGCCACTTTGTTCGCATAATCACCTATGTCCAATTTTTCCCAATTTTCCACTTATTCATGTATCCAATAGCGACTTGACCACTTAACCCATTTTCCTCATTTTAGGGTTAACCTTATTATAACCACTTTCCATAATTAGAAAGTTCTCCATTTACTTTATTATTTAAATAATCCTCCTTGACTTTGTCACTTCACTTTATTATTTAAATAATCCTTTTTGATTTTGTAACTTCACTTTATTATTTAAATAATCATCTTTGACTTTGTCACTTCACTTTATTATTTAAATAATTTCTTCTTTGCAAACACTTTGACTTCTTTGACCTTTTGGGGTTTCAAGCCAATCATATGAGGGTCCTTCAACTTCGTAAGGCCATAACTCTCAAACCATGAGGAGTTATGTGATGTTCCACATACCACCAGAAATGGCATGACATGTACTATCCATCTAGAATAGTCTTACCTGTAAATATATCAAAACTCATACCATTATACATCAAACAAACTTGGGTCCATTACCCAAACCTTTGTGCTACCAGAATTCGCTATCGAATTTTCTCCAAGGGTTGACATCAATCACTAAGGGTTGACATCAATCTACAATATCACTCTCTAATGGTTGACATCAATGACAACCAACATTCCATACCAATTGTTTATCAACCTAATTCAACTATCTGACAATATCCCCCTTTTTCATTAATGACAACACCAACATTGATGGAAACACTTAGTCATGATAACATCCATGCTTATACTCCTCATCAATGTTTCGATCTCTCCCCCTTTGACATCAATTGCAAAGGGTATCTTCCTTTGGGCTGCTCCCCCCGACTGAACTCTCCTTGGGGCTGCTCCCCCTGTCTACATGCCTTTTATTTTTCTCTGTGTTTATAAGCCTCTGATTACTTTCTCTCTCTTCATATAAATAATATCTCCCCCTTTGACAAAGGGTATCACTCTGAAGTCATATCACTCATTCTTCCTTTGTGACAATCGATCCCCTTGGAAACATGCCTCTATGTTGTCTCTTCAAGAATTTACCTTTGTATCTGATAAATATCCCTCCCTTTGTCATCAATGGCAAAGGTATCTTTCCATCTGGGGCTGCTCCCCCTAATAGAACTCTTCCTAAAGCTGATCTTCCAACCTGAATTGTTCTATTTATGGTGCTTCCTCGTGTACATCTAAAACATATAAGATAAGCATTCAAAAGCATTTGTTTTGGAGTAGAAATTACTCCGAGTCTCTAGCAAATATACTCAAAGGCTTCTCGTGGAAGTGGTTTTGTAAATATGTCTGCCACTTGTTCTTTTGTGCCCACATATTCAACTCTGATGTTCTTCTCTGCAACCCGTTACCATAGAAAGTGATACTTGATTGGAATGTGCTTCGTCTTGGAGTGCATTACCGGGTTCTTTGAGATACTTATGGCTCTTTTATTATCACAATAGATTGGAATGGGCTCATCATACTCAAACTATATGTTTGTCAGAGTTTGTTTCATCCATAGAACCTGTGTACAATATGTTGTTGCTGCAATATACTCTGCCTCGACTGTAGATAAATATACTGATGATTGTTTCTTGCTTAGCCATGATACTAAACACTCACCCAAGTAAAACGCTGCTCCACTGGTGCTTCGTCGGTCATCAATGCAACCTGCCCAATTTTCATCTGTGTAGGCAATAAGTGATAGATCTTTTCCTTTTGGATACCATAATCCAGAATCTTTTGTTCCTTTGAGATATCTGAAAATCCTCTTCACTGCTAATACATGTGATTCCTTTGGTTCCATTTGAAATCGTGCCACATGTCCAAGTTCCTACATTACATTTGGTTTGGATGCCGTCACATATAGTGGGCTACCAATCATTGATCAGTATTGCCTCTGATCTGTAGACTATGAATCATCATCTTTGCTCAACTTGCAACTGGTTTGCATGGGAGTGATAACTGGTTTGCAATCTTCCATTCCAAACCTCTTTAGCATTTCTCTGATATACTTGGTTTGAGAAATAAAAATTCCTTGGTTTCTTTGACGTATCTGAAGACCCAGAAAGAATGATAGTTCTCCAAGTAATGACATTTCAAATTCATTCTGCATGTCCTTTGCAATTTTTTGGCTTAACCTGTCATTAGTACTTACAAAAATAATATCATCAACATAAACTTCAATTAATAAAATACTATCTTGAGTTACCTTGATGTAGAGGTTGTTGTCTGCACTTCCTTTTCTGAACCCTGCTTCTTGTAGATATTTATCCAATCTAAAGTACCATGCTCTAGGAGTCTATTTTAGCCCATACAAGACCTTCTTTAATTTACACACATAATTTGCGTTCTCTGACAATTGAAATCCTTCTGGTTGTTCAATGTAGACTTCTTCTTCAAGTTCCCCATTTAGAAAAGATGATTTTACGTCCATATGATACACTTTAATATTTTTGGAGCATGCATAAGCTAAAAGAAATTGAATTGCTTCCATTCTGGCAACTGGGGAAAATGTCTCTTCAAAGTCGATTCCTTCAACCTGTGCATATCCTTTACATACCAATCTAGCTTTGTTCCTTGTAACCTGTCCATCTTCATTCAATTTATTCCTGTATACCCACTTTGTGCCGATCACATTCTTATCCTTTCGTCTTGGAACCAATTCCCAAGTGTCATTTTTCTCTATTTGATGCAATTCTTCATGCATGGCCTTATTCCAAAATTCATCTTTGCTCGCCTCTTCAAAACAGGTTGGTTCAATCGTAGATGAGAGTGCTAGGTGCGTTTGTTTGGTAAATAGATTCTTCTTCTAGTCTCAACTCTTGCGTCTTCGTTTTCGATAATTTGATCCGAAGGATGATTCTTCTGTACTCATCTGCTACGTGTGTTTAAAGGCACTTGTAGAACGTTATCTTTTGCTTCTGTCGCATCCTCTTCATCTTCCCCTTCTACTTTTTTTTTCAACTTCTTCTTCTTCTTCGTAAATCCATTCCATTGATTCATTTTCTTCTTCCTTTAATTCTTGTTTACCTATTTCATCAATTGTTACGTTGATGCTTTCCACAAATTTTTTCAATCTCAGGTTGTAACACTTGTATGCTTTCATTGTACTTGAGTAACCAACAAGTACTCATCTGTCCACACGAGAGTCAAACTTTTTCATTCTTCCATCTTCTCTTTTGATGTAGCATTTGCTTCCAAAAACTCTAAAGTGTTTCACATTTGCTGGTCTTCCTTTCCATAGTTCATAGGGATTTTTTTCAGTGTTGTTTCTGAGCATTACTCTGTTTTGAATGTGAACTATTGTATGCATTTCCTATGTTGAAAATACATCTGTTAATTTGTAATCCATTAGCATTGTTCGAGCCATTTCCTGTGTAATTATCATCCATTATGATAATGTTCCTTTGTCTATGAACCATTCTCTGAACCAATCTATGAATCCATGCTCTCATCCACTTTCATATATCTGTCCAAACCTGCTAAGTATTCCTACAAATCCATCTCTGTCCATACTGTCCAAGACTCTACTTGTGCAAATTTCCATAATGTTGACCCATTTATCACTATACTATCATGAAGTATTGATTAATCTATCAAATTGTACTTCTATTAACTGATTTCTCTAGATCCGTCTTCTCAAACTTTGCAAGCTGCTCGAAGGATGGTTCTTTGGTCTATCACAACTATCGCATAGACTCCCCCTGTCTAATATTCATATTATCTGAGAGTCTCTAAGCCAAATGGTTCAGAACAATTCCCGCTTTGATGTGTATTCATCATCATCTTCATTGGTAGATTCATCATCTCTCTCAGCTATGACTTCTTTCTTTCTGTCTATGGATTCATCTTTTACTACAATACCTGAAAGTACAATCTCTTGACCTTGTTCCTATTTACTTATCCTTCTTTTCTTTCATTTATTTCCAGACCTTTCTCTATAGATTTTTCTTCATCTCATTTTATTGTCAATCTTGCGATCTCTGAGACTTGGTCTTTGTTTACCTGTTCTTCCTATTTTCTTATCCATACTTTCTTATATCTGATATCATTGTTCTCTTTCATGGAAGTATCGATCATGCTTCTACAATCACGAGCCATGTGTCCATAGTTATGACATTTGTAACATTCAATGTTACGTGGGGCCACATAGGCATTTTTTGCTTGAACATTTCTTTTATAATCCTTGCAATCTACAACCTTATGTCCAAAGTTAGTAAAATAAAAACAATGACCATAAAATAAATTTTCATACTTGAGAGTGAATGATCTTTTTTGTGGTGTAGTCATTCTGAATTTCTTCCTTGACGGATCATGATCACGATTGAAGCTTATTTTTGGCTTGAACATGGATGGTCTTCTTGAAGATGTATTTTTATTAGTTTTCTTAGATTCTGGTTGACCATGATTCCTTCCTTTGAGTACTTCTGCATAACTCTTTCTATTTTCTTCATTCTTATTTTCTATCAACGTAGAGTGCTTCTCTTCATTCTCTACAACTGATGTGGATGTTTCCGTCTCTTCAATGTTCTTGTTGAGTTTGATGATTTTGACTCTTAGTGTGACAACTTCTTCTTCAAGATTCTCAACCTCTTCTTCTTTCTTCATTATCTGAGACTTCATGACCTCTTCTGTTCTCTTTGCTTCTTCAAGTTGGATTTTCAATGTAATTATTTCTTCTTCCATTCTTCTCTCTTCTTGACCAAACTCCTTTTCAAGTTGGTTTAAGTCATTGGTTCTTTCCTTGAGATGATCGATCAATATATTTTCTCTATTTTCTACTTCTTCCTTTTGTGCTGCTATGTTGGCTTCTAAACATTTCTTTTGATATTCTAGAGTTTCTTCAATTCTTCCGACCTCTTAAATTCTTGATGACCTGCTGATATTTTTCGGAACCTTGAACACTTTCCTTTTGCTTCATCAATTCTTTCTTGGATGACTTGTTTTCCTCTATTTCTTTCTTTAGATATTCAATTGCACTGATCAATTTATCTCTATAATCAACTTCTGCTTCTTCATACTCATACTCTTCTAAATCTGTCTGACATGATGAACATCTTTCTTCATGTTCTGTATCTGTATCTTCTTTGGCATTTTCTAAATCTGCGATGGGTGAAGAATATATGTCATGTAACGTATCCTAAATTTCTTTGGCTAATGAACATTTACCAACCTTTTCTCTTACCAGATTAGGTAATCCTTCCCAGATGAAATCCATTTCTATTTTGTTATTCTTTTTCAATTCCTTCTTGGTTGCAGTCTTTTCCCTTTTTAAATTATCATATATTGTAACAACTCATAGCCAAATATGATGTCCCTGTGCCTGTAAAAATAATTTCTTCCTTCTGCTCCACATCTCATACTTAAAACCATTCTGACCATTAAACATTGGTACTCCATTCTCAGAATAATCCATGATCTCCTTCCAGTGGTTAAATTGTTTCCTAAAGGAACCAGATCTGATACCAATTGTTGGATTACTGAGAGGGGGGTCAATCAGTAATAGAGAAATAAATTCATTTTTCACTATAAAATGTAAGTGTTATATCAATGTAGCATTATCATCCAATAGTTGCAGAGTAAATAAACAATGTAAAAATGAGAAATCACACACATACACAATACACCAGTGTTTCATGTGGAAACCCAAAGCGGGAGAAAACCACAAAATGTTTTTTCTTATATGTCTTTAAGAATTACATTCGTTGGAAGCACCAACTTCCTTTGTTTTCCAGCTGCAATTGGAAGGAGGATCCAACCCCCTAGTTTATCAAGATACAATATGAGGGAAGCTCCAACTCCCCAATTCTCTAGCTACAACCAAAAGGAGGCTACAACCCCCTATGTTCTCCAGCTACAACCCCCTATGTTCTCCGAGAAGGTGGCTATTCCCCCGTCCAACCAACCTGACATATAAGTAGAACGATGGAACCATTATCACACTATCACTGTGAGATATACTACTATAAACCTATACCAATAAACCTACACCAAACAACCTGTACCATGTATCAACCATGCATCAACCTGTACCTCAAACTGTAATCAACCTTTACCATAAACAAGTGCATCAACCATGCACCAACCTGTACCAAATAAATTATAATCAACTTGTACCATAAACAAGTGCATCAAACATGCACCAACTTATACCTCAACCTGCAAACCTTCCTTAAATTTAACAACAAGAGACTAGCATTTTCATCAAACTTTACTTTAGTCTCACATGACTAGTTTTGGATTAGTCAACAACCCTAACTTGAAATAATCATAACTATGTACCTGTAATGAATAAAGACCTGAAAATAGTACACAATGTTCTTCAGTGTGTTTTATGTAATTCCCCCAGGTGTCATGACTTGGACCCTCTCAGAAAATGAGTTATAGAAAAAATGACATACCTTGTTGAATTCTGGCTTATTCTAGAGAGAGAAATTGTAGAGCGTGCCCTGCATGGAATATTTGTTGTACGGATATGAAAATTTTACACAAAATACTAGAGACTGTACTCTAACCAACACATTTGGTCTTACAAAATTTGGATTTGTTATGAAGAAGTTATAATGTTTTTACCCGAAACACCTTTTAGATTAGTTTCAGGACTAACCACAAACCCTATTTTCCATGGAGTGTATCTCGAAAAATATAACGACCCACAAGATGAAATTCGTACCACAACTACTTGGATATGTTTCCTCAATGGCCTTCCAATTTCATGGTCGGAATCATTCTAGGAAAAAAGGTTATTGTGAAAATGGTGAGATGACCTGTAAACAACATACTTTAGAAAGCATCATCAAAAGAATTTATCCTCCCTTGAATTTCAACCTTCTTTATTTCACCTTCCCTCTGAAATGTGGCTTAGATATCCTTTGGTTACCTCAGTCAATTGTAGATATTCAGTATGGTCAAGTGTGATTAAAATGAGAGAGCCTTGCCTCTTATTTATACTCTCCAAGTAGCTTCCTTAGAAGCATCTTCTAGGCCACTTTGTCCACATAGCCACTTTGTCCACATAGTCACCTATGTCCAACTTTGCCGAATTTTCCACTTATCCATGTATCCAATAGCCACTTGACCACTTAACCCATTTTCCTCTTTTTAGGGTTAACCTTCTTATAACCACTTTCCATAATTAGAAAGTTCTCCATTTACTTTATTATTTAAATAATCCTCCTTGACTTTGTCACTTCACTTTATTATTTAAATAATCTTTTATTATTTTTTCACTTCACTTTATTATTTAAATAATCCTCTTTGACTTTGTCACTTCACTTTATTATTTAAATAATCATCTTTGACTTTGTGACTTCGCTTTATTATTTAAATAATTTCTTCTTTGCAAGCACTTTGACTTCTTTGACCTTTTGGGGTTTCAAGCCAATTATATGATGGTCCTTCAACTTCATAAGTCCATAACTCTCAAACCGTGAGGATTTATGTGACGTTCCACATACCACTGGAAATGGTATGACATGTACTATCCATCTAGAATAGTCTTACCTGCAAATATATCAAAACTCATACCATTATACATCAAACAAACCTGGGTCCATTACCCAAACCTTTGTGCTCCCAGAATTCGCTACCAGACTTTCTCCAAGGGTTGATATCAATCACTAAGGGTTGATATCAATCTACAATATTACTCTCCAATGTTTGACATCATTGAAAATCAACAATCCATACCAATTGTCCATCAACCTAAGCCAACTATCTGACAATTAAGAAGATATATTTCTCTTGACTCATGATGGAGAGTTATATGTTTCTATGGTGTGCAAGTTTGTGTCAAAAGAGACATATTACCAAGTAGGAGAAAGTTGTAGATCAAGACAGATTCAAGTCACTTGTTAAAACCCAATTCTATCTGACTAGGAATCAAGAAGAGCAGGAATTTAAATTGCTTTTCCTGGATAGAGGAAAGGATAGGGAGATCAAGATTATACCATAATCTTTAGGAGTAGTTGCATTCATCTAAGTATTTACTAGTATGATGTGAAGGTGTTGACCAAGTACATCAGTGGGTTGCATAACCATATAAGAGAATAGGCTATTCTCTTAAAGGCCAAGGCTCTTGATGAGACTTGTAGGAAAACCATGTACATAAAAAACAAACATAGTGGGATGTTTATTGATGGTGAAAGTACTTTTAGTATAGAAGGTAGAAAGACTTTGGAGGAAAAAGGGAAGCATCAAAGAATAAACAAGAAATTTTCTAATGCCATGCATAAGACCCTTCATTGTGATCATTGCAAAAACAATGGTCATGGTAGGGGTCACTATTGGACATTTCATCTCGAGCTCATTCCCAAGAGACATGTTGGTAAGAAGTTATTAGAAGTTCGAACCAAGAAAGTTGAAGGATTATAGATTGAAGGAAAATTAGATGTTGGTGAAAAGGTTTTGTTGATAGCTTAGCCTAAAATTGTCAGTGTAGACAAGGGAAACACTACTACAAACTAAACTCTTAACATAAGAGAAGAGAATTATGTTGTTGAGAAAAGATCTTTGGATGTAATGAAGCATAGCTTTTTCTATATAAGAATGCAAATCAATAAGGAAACCATGACATTTGTCTTTGGTTTTGATAGCCAAATGTTGATTTCTAAGTCCTTGGCACAACAAATTGGTTTAATTTGAAGACCATTGCTTGGAGACATATCCTATAGGATGGTTGCATAAGGATGCAAAGTTGCAAGTAACACACCAATGTAAGTTGAAGTTATGTATTTCAAGCCAATTCATTGATGAATTGGAGTGTGATGTTGTTCCATTGGATATTTGTGAGGTCATTGGTAGCATATATTTTTGGAATAGAGATGTTATTTTCTTGAAAAGAGATAACAAGTGGAGATTGGTAAAGGAAGTGGATCCTTACCATAATAATAACTACAAGGGTAAGAAGACAATTTCCTTGATTTGTGCTAATCAAGCCAAGAAGTTGATTGACAACATAAATATGTTGGCATGTTTTACAGGCAAAGTATGCTTGTCATTGATGGCAAGTACAACAACGATGATGGCTTGAGTACACGAAGGATGTGCTAGGCGGGCACCAGAAGTCTTTTGGGAAGACGCTGCAGAGAAAGCTCGACAAGATCAGAGTATGTAATGATGAATCTCATTGAAGATTTCCCGATGAACGTTAGATATGAGCTCGAGGTCTGATCGACGTTGGATCCAGGAGAAATTACACGCTTTTTAATGAGCAAGGTGAAATGCGAAACCCCAAAAAATCACCTCAACAAAGACTCCATTTTGGAGTTTCGGTTACCGGGAGATGGAGAAGTCAAGAGTCGAGACTCTCCAACACAAGAGTCTCAAAGTCGCGAAATGCGAAACCCCGAAATCATGAAATAGGTGCATCACTTGAAGTTTCGGCTACCGGAATTTCGGTTACCGGGAGATGGAGATGTCAGAGACTCACATCATAAGGAGTCTCGAAGTGCTGAAATGAGAAAACCCGAAATAGGTGAATCGCTTGGAGTGTTGGATACCGGGATTTTGGTTATCAGGAGATGGAGATGTCAGAGACTCACATCATCAAGAGTCCCGAAGTGCTGAAATGTGAAAACCTGAAACAGGCACATCACTTGGAGTACTGGATACTGGGAGATGGAAATGACAAAGACTCTCGTCATAAGGAGTCCCGAAGTCGTGAAACCCGAAGTCGAGAAATGATAAAGACTCCACACCAGAGTTTCAGATACCGGGAGTAGGAGGAGTCAAGAGTAAAGACTCTTCATCAGAGGAGTCCCGAAATCGTGAAACTTGAAGTTGCGAAATGTCATAGACAAGCCCCGTTTTGGAGTTTTGGGAACCGCGACATGGAGAGTCAAGCAACTTTACCACAGGAATACCGAAATGCCGATTCGCCAAAATGAGAAACGCTGGAGTACCAGACTGTTGATCTGACTCCATTTCGGAGTTTCGGATACCAGGAGTTGAAGTATCGAAACACTTCACTATAGAGTACCAAAATGATGAAGTGCCAAAACACGAAATTGTGAAATGTAGTTTTTGAATAAGGCTATGGTCATAGCCATTGGTCACATCGGCAAGAGATAGAGGAAAGAGCTAGAGAAACCAAGCTCCATTTCGGGGATCGCAACATGGAGTGTCGAGACACTTGATCACACAAATCCTAAAATTTCAAAGAGCGGAATGATGAAATGAATGCAAGACTAATGAAAGTCATTCAACAATGCAGATGAAATTGAGTCAAATCAGAGGGCTACTGTTGCACGTCACAGTGTAATTGCCAGAAACCACTGATGGTTTCTGCCAAAGGACTTGAAGACACTTCGGGGTGATTGACAGAGGAGGTGAAGAAGCTCAAGGCATCTGCAAGTAGAACACCGACTGTTCGTGGAGGTGATTAACAACTAGATGAGCGTTGGAGCCTGTAACTGCAACATAGTAGTTGAGCTCGATTGTAATAGAAGATGAAGAATCCTAACTGCTGGTGATGCGAAGTAATTTTATCATGACACCCAATGATGATGGACACATGGGATTAAAAAATAGAGAAGTTGAAGAGTTGCCATGATGAATAGGCAGAGCACTCGACATGCAAAGGATGCAAAACCATTGGACACAAAGCATGCACAAGATGCACAGAGAGGATAAGAAGGTTGAACAAAGAAGAGATCTGGGTTGTTGCAGTGGCATGGGATGCATGTATGAAGAAGGAGGTGGAGTGCAACAACTGAAATGGACAGAAGACAAAAGGTGCATTGAATGGGAATGGTGCAAAAATCATAAGAGGCAGAAGAACATAAAATTGCAATGGATGCGTGCAGGAAGATAGTGAGCAAGACAGAGCAACAAAATCTTGTAGAAAAGTGATGAGACTGGTAAGTTGTTGTTGAACACTATATCACTGTAATAAGTTTCAGTAATTCATATTCATAAACCAGGGTGGTAGGGAGGTGCTAGGGAGGACTGGTGTCCTCAAAGGTTCAAGTGGGTGCTTGAACACAGGAAGTTGTAGCTTCCATCTAGTTTGTGCTAGAGAAACCAGGGAGTTGGTGCTTCCTTCTAGTTGGTGCTAGAGAAACCAGAGAGTTGGTGCTTCCTTCTAGTGCGTTCTAGAGAAAATAGAGAGTTGGTGCTCTCAGCAAGTTGCAACTTGCAAAAACAGAGGTTGTAGCCTCACAATGAGTAGGTGCTCATATGTATGATAATGTAAAAAATGCAAATATTCTTATCATATAAAGAAGAAGAGGTTTTTATCATTTATGGGTTTCCTTGGGAAATATCTCTCTCTATGTATCTCACATAT
>JASDQU010101538.1:70281-97756 GCA_032191745.1 Picea mariana
TGTTTGAACAGCTGAAGATGAAGGAAGATGAAACTATTGGAAAATATTTTCTGAGAGTAGAAGAAATGGTAAATGCAATGAAAGAACTTGGTGAAAAAATTGAGGAACCCTCTTTAGTTCATAAAATATTGAGATCTCTCCCAGATAGGTTCAGCCCTAAGGTCTCTGCTATAGAAGAACTTAATGATCTAAAAACCTTGGAGTTTGATAAACTTCTAGGAACTTTGACTGCATATGAAATGAGAATAGTTAAAGATAAACCCACCTCCAGAGAAGCATCATTTAAAGCAAATAAGAATGAGGATTCTGAGCCCGATGAAATTGAAGCAAAATTTGTGAAGAGACTGAAGAAGGGATCATGCAAATACAAAGGTAAACTGCCTTTCAAATTTTTCAACTGTGGTAGGATAGGTCATTTTGCAATCAAATGTCCCCACAAAGGAAAGGATTAGACATGTGATGATGAGGAGAAGTACAAACACATAAATTTCTTTAAAGAGAATAACTTTAAGAAGAAAAGACTTTGTGTAAACAATGATAATGACCTTCAGATGATGATGATCCTTCAGATGATCCTTTTCCAAATCTTGGTTTGTACTGAACTTATATTATGGATAATAAAGAGATAAAGAAACAAATTCAAGAGTTGTTGGATCAAGGGGTTATCAATCCTACTATGGACCCTTGTGGATCTAATGGTGTTGGTGACAAAACAGGATGGTACTTAGCAGATGTGTGTAATGTGAAAATCCCAAGCCCTAAGTGCTTAATTGTTGAATTTTAATGCTTAGCTCATGCACATGTAGTTTATTTCAATTTATCATGTACTTGAACCATAAACAATGCAACAATACCATACACAAGTGCTGCAATAACCAAGATCACAAGAAGAATAACCATGCACAAGAACACAAGAAATATCCTGGGAAAACCCTTCTCAATCAAGGGAAAAACCCAACAATACTTTGCTATATTCTCAAGAGAAGACCCCCACACCATAGACCTTAGCACAAAAGAGGGTGCGTATAAAACCTAGAAACTAGCTCCCAAGAGAGGTGCTCACTTCATCTATACAAGTTCTTGCTGAAATTATGAGATGACAAGTGAGAGAGTGTGATCCATAATGGGGATCCACTCTTATTTATATAAGAACTGACAGAACAAAAGGTGTGTCTATTGGCACAATGGGGCCGACCTCATTAACTCAATAATATAACTAATCTTTACACAATATTAATTATCTTTCACATGGTAGGGATGACTTGTACCCTTCACAACATAATTAGGGTTACATGTAAATCTTACTCTCAGACAATATAATAAGGATATCTCTCATTCTCTAGTTCTTAGCCACTATGAACACGTCCACCTGTGCTCAACCATAGGTGTTACACATTATTTTCATCATCCATATGATAGTTAATGATGTAAACCTATTTGTTTCCTTCAGAGGGGTCAGTGGCCTGAGTTCCTGAAGAAGGAAGGGAGAAGGATTTTTCCTGAGAAAAGAAGTTGCATTTTCCTTTGTAAAAACCCTATAAAAAAGGAAGTTTGCAGGCTGCATTATAGATAGGGTGCGAGAATTCCCGATTCTCGCAGACTGCATCATAGCTAGGTCGCGAGGAGTTCACAGTATACTCTATAGGCAGGGTGCGAGAATGATTACACATGGGAAAAATGAGCGTTTTCTTGAATCTTCTAGAAGGAGAAACTTCCATGGTGAGGTGGCATCTGAATGGTTTGGATCTTACTCTCTTTCATGATTTAGTGGGATCATCCTAAACTCCTCACCTTATCCTCTTCAACTTATAAAAGGAGAGGAGCTCTCATGGAGAAGGGCTAAGTTGGATTTGGCTTGGAATTATTATCTTGGTTGGAGTGTCTTTGAGTTTTGCCTTTGTCAAGATAGATTGTGAATATTATCAGATCTGCTCTCTCAGAATTCTTGGAATGGAAGTGTGTGGGGAACAAGGGACAGTTGGGAGGGACCTTATGACATCAAGGCCATGGTTGTAATCTCTCTTTCACATTTAATATGATACAATAATATGATTCTTTCCTATAAATCTTGTCGTGTTTTATTGTATGATTCCTTGATCACATACATAGGTTTATATTGAGTTTATGCTATTACTATCACTTTGGTTGGTTGCATTCTTTTGCAGGATCATCATTGTATGAGTGCTGGAATGGAGCTAGGATGGTGATAGCAAGAGGAAGCGACGTTTAAATGGTTTGTCACCGATCCCTCTTTAGTTAGTAAATTCAATATCTAAAACTTAAGGAAAGCATCATGTTCTGGTGTGTTTTGTTCTATATCTAGGTGGATCTAGCGAGATCAGTTAGTGTCCGCACCTATCGATTTATCCAATAACAAAATTGGCAACTCCATTAGGGAACGAATTTTTTCGTAGTTAGTCTAGTTTCCCTTCCTTTGATTGCTTGTTTTCTGGTTTCTGAGTCTGTGGGACATCCATCCAGACTCTTTGGATCTAGAAGTTCACTTAGATTCCCTGTCCATTTTCAAAATTTTATTTGATTACAAACATTCTCGCACTGTACCTCTCTACAGCCTGCAAAAACCATTGATTTTCACACCCTGTTGTTAGATCCAGTGCGAATTTCTCGCACCCTACCAGTGTCTAGCCTATGAGAATACCTAATTCTCGCACTATACTCTACTACTAGGCTGCGAAATTGTTTGTAAACTTTTTTGGATTGGGTCTTGTCATCTTTTGATGACCCACTTTTGCTTTGATCAACTATATTGAGCTTTTGGACCCTATATTGATCTGTTTACAGTCTTCTTGACATTCTTTGAGTTGCTTTTAGCCATCTTTGTTTTGTTTGGTATTGAAGGATTAGTCTCTTTCTTTGAGTGTCTTTCAATTACAAAGCATGTGTTTTATTTAGAATTGTTTAGGGAAATATCAGATTTCTTTTGAATAGTTCGCTTTAAAAGAAAACTTTTAGTTTGGGTTTCTTTGTTTTAACAAAGTTCATTATTTCTTTTAGTGAAATTTTTGAAACAAAAAGATTTGATTTCTTGCTTTATATTAGATTGGGGGCATCCTTACATTTGAAGTAGCGAAATTGCATTCGTTTACAATCTTTTTTTCTCATTTCTTGAGAATATTGATATTGATGAGTTTTAAGATTTTGGGACATTGTGCATCTAGGAATGATAAATATTTTCTCCTTCTTGTAGCATAGCTTTCATCGAAATGAAAAGATTGCATCTTCATCTCTTTGCATAACTTTTGAGTCAGTCAAAACACCATATTGTCCATGCCATTTTCCTTTTGAGTAACAACAACCATAAAATAAAGCACTTATAAAAATTGATTAGACATTTCTATATTTTCTAGTAGAAAACCTACATTAGATTAGTTGTAGGGCTTTGGAATAGGCATGAAAGATAACTTTCCAAAGCTGCAAACAAACATAGTATCTTGTGATAGGGAGATTTATATCCACTTACTACATTTTTTCCTAGGAAGCCCTTCTAACACAAGGGTCAATCAAGAGGTCACATTGAGACTGACAAAGTTACTCACCTTGATTTTTTGGTCTTGGTGTAGAGATTATGTGTATTATGGGGGTCACTTGAGAGGTATACCCACAATGATGAGTGGAAGCCTTTCAAGTTGATTTTAGGCTAGATACCCTGCCCTTGCATGTGGATCGGACTGCCGACTGTTTCCCTAGGCATCACTGTAGTGATTGGTAATTTTAGTGGTCTATCACTTTAGGGTCTTTACACAAGGTGACTGTGGAGGGGCAAGTCTTCACGGTACTTGGAATCGACGTTGGCCAAACTCACTCGAGCTCCTTGGAGGGTATACCCACGATTATGTGTGGGAGCTTTCACCAGGGTGTAAGTCCATTAAGCAGGTCGTCAACGTAACTTTTCCACCTGCTCTATCTCAGCCTCTTCTTAGTTTGTTCTCGCGATGTTGGACTTCATCACCAACTAGTGAGCTCATTGCGAGAAGGTTTTGTTTGCTTGCTTTCTTACTAGATTTTTAGCGTGTGTTGTTTGTTTTCCCTAACAGACTCTAGGTTGGATCTTTATTTTTATGGCGTCAGTTCCCAGAATGACCAATGAAGGAACCCATACTCCAGGGGAACTTTTTTCTTTTCCTTCTTATGGAAACATTGGACCTCCTCACATCACTACTTTGAGCCTTCCAGGTCTCACAATTGGATTACCAGTATGGTTGTTTTCTACTCAGGTAATCCTAAATGCAGTAAGTGCTTTAGTCGTAAGCACTTCCCCCCAAGAACATCAACCTCATGTTGATCCTTCACTGTCTTCACCAATAAGATCTTCTTCGCCTTCTTCACTTGCAAGGTCTTCTTCCACTTCATATTCTTCGCTGAGTGAAAGATCTCAAGCTGGTAACTTGGTGGATAAGAAGAAGAAGAAACGAAAGAATAAGAAGAACAAAAGTAAGAAAGGATCCAAACTTCCAACCACTGTCAAACATGTTGGAAAACAACCAGTTACTGTTAATCGTGCTAGGAGTGTTGATGATATCAAGATCACCCAAACAACCCATAAGCCCAAGTACCCTTGCAGGCTTTGTAAGGGTAGCCATCTTCTTAAGGATTGCCCTAGTCTATCCAAGGTTATAGAAGCATGGTCTGCATCTCCTCTCCAACCCACGTCGTCATCCTCTGAACAACATGCCTACGATCCCTCATCAACCAGTCATGATACGATTGGGAAGAAGAAAGTATAGTCAAGTTCTCATGCATGTTACGCAAAGGGAGTCATCTCACTCACCTTTTCCCTCGTATGGATGAAGCCTCGAAATTAC
This sequence comes from Picea mariana, assembly GCA_032191745.1. Taxonomy (NCBI): domain Eukaryota; kingdom Viridiplantae; phylum Streptophyta; class Pinopsida; order Pinales; family Pinaceae; genus Picea; species Picea mariana. The sequence goes on from JASDQU010101538.1 coordinate 75,105, forward strand.
TGGAAGACATGACTGTTTCATAGCCTCAAATTCCAACTGCTTATCGCAATATTTTTCTTATCCCACCTGTAGTTGATGGAATGATCACTTCATACCTGTTGCCCGTCAATCCAATTGATCATGTCGTCAATCTGGTCACATCCTTAATTGCGCCAGTTGAAAAAGTGGTTGATCCGATACCATCCTTGGTCAATCCCACTCTCCCCTCAGAGAGTGAAACTAAAGTGGTCGATCCAATCCCATCCTCGGTCGATCCCACTCTCCCGTTAGAGAGTGTCACCCAAGTGGTCGATCTGTTTTCACCTGTCGACCCCATTCTCCCCTTGGAGAATGCAACCCACGTGGTCGATCTGATCTTGTCATCAGTCGATCCTACTCTTCCTCTAGAGAGTAAACCTGATACTGCCCATGTTTTTCTCGTTGATATAGACTCTGCCATGTCGGGGGATATTCCTCCTCTTGTGGAACCCCCTCCAAGTAATGAGGCCATCCATTTTGATTGGGGTGTGCTAACTAGACCTTGTCTTCCCTCTCACATTCCTTTCCATATTACAATGTAGGTTGGTGGTTGGGATGTTCCTTAGACGTTGATAGATGAAGGTTCGTCTGTTAGTATTTTATCCTCTATTGCTTGGCAAGCTTTGGGTTATCCTCCACTTGCGCCAGTTATGTAGAATCTATTCGCTTTTAACAGAAGAACTAGTCAACCTTTAGGGACCCTTCCTCAGTTTCCCGTAACTTTGGGAGGGAAAACTATCTTTATTAACGTTATGGTAGTCCAAGACCCCTTGGATTTCTCTTTACTCCTTGGGCGAGATTATGTCTATGCCATGAAAGCTATTGTGTCTACTCTTTTTTCATGTGATATCTTTCCCTCACGATGAATGAGTTGTGACTGTTGATCAAATTTCATTCATTGACCTCGACTGGATTTCCTCCCTAAATGGTTCTTATATGCAGACTGTATAGTCCCCGCCACAGGTCAATTATGTGGCATTGTCGCCCATGGCTTCAACTTCCGATGACTTAGATCTAGTAGTTGACATGGTGATCTCTGTGATAGGGTTGTTAGAGCTTTATCTCTTTACCTCTATCGCGACACTCGACATGGTGTCCTTCTAGAGTGTGTTTCTTCCAGTGAATACCTCTTGGAATCCATGACCAAATTTTGTCCCTTGACACAGTGTCATTCCGGAGCATTGTCCTCTTGGAATCCATGATCAAGAAGAGAGACTCTGAGGATAGTTTTTGCATCTCTGTGGCAACCTCTGAGGATAGTTTTTGTGTCTCTGAGGCAACCTCTGAGCACAGTTTTTTGATTTCAAGCTCATTAAAAAATGAAACCACTTCCAAGGATAGTTTTTGCGTCTCTATGGAAACCTTGTTAAAAAATGAAACAAGAGGTATTTGAGCATGATTTTCTGATTTCAAGCTTGTTAAAAAATGAAACCAGACTTGAGCATGGTTTTCTGATTTCAAGATCGTTAAAAAATGAAACCACTTATGAAGATAGTTTTTTCGTCTCTGTGGCAACCTCGTTAAAAAATGAAATAGAGGTTACGATCATAGTTCTTGTTTCTGTGTCAAGCTCGTTAAAAAATAAAATAGTTTTCCTCCTCTTTGTTTGAGTCAAGCCCTTTGTCTAGTATTTTAATCTTCTTTTCATCCTCCTATGTAGTTGGAGGAATCGAAGCTTGGGGGGAAATTCTTTCAGCCTCTTGACTTCATGCTGAAGTTGAGATGCTAGCTTCTTAAACTGGGGGCTAAATACCAACCATCCCTGTGTTCTGCGTTGGGAAGTCCAAGCATAGTTTTCTATGCTTCAAGCTTGTGTAAAAATGAAACCACCTGTCTCAAGCATAGTTTCCTTTGGTTCAAGCTTGTGTAAAAATGAAACCACTTGTCTCAAGCATAGTTTCCTTTGGTTCAAGCTTGTGTAAAAATGAAACCACCTACCTCAAGCATAGTTTTTCGCTGGTTCAAGCTTGTGTAAAGATGAAACTAGGTCCAAGCATAGTTTTGTTTAGTTTCAAGCTTGTGTAAAAATTAAAATCTATCCCAAGCATAGTTTTTTTTTGTTTTTAAAGCTTGCGTAAAAATGAAAACAATCTCGAGCTTAGTCTTTGTTCTTCCTCATGCTTGTAAATACATAAGAATAAGTTACCGAGCTTAGTCTTTGTTCTTTCTCGTGCTCATAAATCAATGAGAATGTAACTGAGTATACTTTTATGACTTTTTCGGACTCGTAAAGGTTATACAAAAAAGGAACCCACTGGAGTTCCCTTTAAGCTTTTTTTAGACTCTCTAAATATGAAAATATTTCCGAGCGACCTTGTTCTTTTCATGCTCGTTAAAGTATTTGAAGAAAACGTCTCTTGAGTGATAGTTTATCTTTTTTTTGGTCTCATCATGCTACTTTATGAAAAAGGAACTGAGAGAGTTCTCTTTAAATGTTTTTCAGACTCTCTAAACATGAAAAAACCCTGAGTTTTCTTTCTTTGGACTCATAAAACAAACATTGAAAGGCCCATGTGGGATTGAACCACTCCTTCCTAGGGTTCGTTAAACATGCTCTGAGGGACTCATCCGAACGATGAGCTTTCATTTCAAGCACATGTTATCCTCCTCAAGATTGTGTAAAAATAAAGAGGTACTCACCATAAATGGTGGGGGAAAAATTGGGAAAGAAATGTATCTAAACCTGTATTCTGTGGAAGAGTCGCTTTTGAACATGACACCCTTTCATTCGCTTTGTGTCTAGGTTGGAAAATCTGCTTGTCTCTTGATCATACTCATAAGATTACAAATTGGTCTATGATCCCTGTTGTTGAGTCAGTGTTTCCAAGATAGTTGTCGTGTCGTCAATATGTTAAAAAGTAAGTTCAACCCAAAAATCCTTCTATTGCGTTGACCATTTCTGCAATCCTTAAGCCTTCTATTGCGTCGACCATCCCTGAGTCAGTCCTAAATCACTTGTTACTCTGATCTGCATCAAATCTTGTTACTTTTTTCATGTCATTGATGGGGGATACATTAAGGCCCTCCTATGACGAGTCTTTTCCTGTCGACTTCAACTCATTATCCAGGAATTAGACTTAGAAACCAATCAGTACCTTGGAACTTGCATGCCTCAATGACAGGTTTCCTCGCTTTCAACAATGGGATTTCATTATCGACCCCTGATAAAGATATTTCGTCGAGTGTTAGACCTTATCTCATTAATTCACATTCGTTGGATTGTACTAGTGTACCTTGGGAGTCATTGACATTAATGGTGATTTCCCTCGCACTTGTTAACAATATACACTAATGACCGGTAATCAATTGGTTTCTACCATGTTTGACTTCGACACATGTATTCACATGGTTAGATTCGTACTATAGAGTGGTGGAGATGAAGACTTGGATATTTTCTGACAGATTCTGGTTGCGTTGGAGTATATTCAGTTTTTATTGTTTCATAGATCCACATTGTATGTCTCGTGGCTATGTTCAAATTTGAATATTTAACACATAGATCCACAGTGTATTTTTGGTGGCTATGTTCAGATTTGATTCATAATGGCATGGATTCACAGTGTATGTTTGGTGGCCATGACCTTGTCTTACTTGACATGGATATTTTCATGTCGACATTTATGATTTGAGTCATTTGTATTCTGAGTATGGGAATGCCTACCTCAGTGATGATATATTATTGTACTGTATTTCCTTGTCTGTTGGCAGGTTTCCGACCAACTGTTCCTTGTTCCCTACACACACTCGACAAAGTATTTTAGCTATCACTCTGTTCTAAATTCATACTTTGGGGGGCTCTCTGTTACACATTATTTTTGTCATCCTTATGACCATTAATTATGTAAACCTATTTGTTTCCTTCAGAGGGGTTAGTGGCCTGAGTTCCTGAAGAAGGAAGGGAGAAGAACTTTTCGTGAGAAAAGAAGTTGCATTTTCCTTTGTAAAAACCCTATAAAAAAGGAAGTTCATAGGATGCATTAGAGCTAGGGTGCAAGAATGACTGATTCTCACAGGCTGTATCATAGCTAGGTCATGAGGAGCTCGTAGTCTTCTCTATAGGCACGGTGTGAGAATGCTTACATGTGGGAAAAACAAGCGTTTTCTCGAATCTTCTAGAAGAAGAAACTTCCATGGTGAGGTGGCATCCGAATGGTTTGGATCTTACTCACTTTCATGATTTAGTGGGATCATCATAACCTCCTCACCTTATCCTCTTCAACTTATAAAAGGAGAGGAGATTTCATGGAGAAGGGCTAAATTGGATTTGGCTTGGAATTATTAGCTTGGTTGGAGTGTCTTTGAGTTTTGCCTTTGTCAAGATATTTTGTGAATATTATCAGATCTGTGCTCTCATAATTCTTGGAATGGAAGTGTGTGGGGAATGAAGGACAATTGGAAGGGACCTTACGACATCAAGGCCATGGTTGTAATATCTCTTTCAAATTTAATATGATACAGTAATATGATTCTTTCCTATAAAGCTTGTCGTGTTTTATTGTATGATTCCTTGATCACATACATAGGTTTATATTGAATTTATGCTATTACTATCACTTTGGTTGGTTGCGTTCTTTTGCAGGATCATCATTGTATGAGTGTTGAAACTGAGCTAGTATGGTGATAGTGAGAGGAAGTGACGTTTAAATGGTATGTCACCTATCCCTCTTTAGTTAGTAAATTCAGTATCTAAAACTAAAGGAAAGCGTCATGTTCTAGTGTGTTTTGTTCTAGATCTAGGTGGATCTAGGGAGATCAGTTAGTGTCCGCACCTACCGATTTATCCAATAACAAAAGGGACATCACACTCAACATATTAATTCAAATAAGTCCATAGGAGTACCATCTGGAGCACCATCTCAAGTCGACTCAACTAAGTCCATAGGAGTACAAGGCATGAGACCATCTCAAGTTGACTCAACTTAGTCTAGAGAAGTACAAGGAAGGAGACCATATCAATTCATCTCAACTCATTCCAGATGAGTAGACAAGAGAACACATGTCATCAAAACTCATTCCAGAGTCTGACGCACACCCATCACATGGGCACACCCAACACTTGGGCTCTCTCTCACAGATGTCTCAACTCAGTCTAGAGAAGAATGATCTAGAGAATGTTTCATGAAGCTGCAATCAACAACACTCCCTCTCAGCTAGGGAGGAATTCTCCACTAGGAAAATTCTCACAAGGAAGTACTCCAACTTTGTCCTGGCAAGCAGTTTGGTGAAGACATCTGCAACCTGCTCATGTGTAGAAAGGTACTGCACATGTACTTCTTTCCTCTGCACCATATCTATGATATAATGGTATTTTATCTCAATGTGTTTTGATTTATCGTGAAACACATGATTCTCTGAGAGCTTCACACAACTTTGGTTATCACAATGGATAACAGTGGAATCCATCTCATGACCAAATAAATCTGCAAGGATCTTGCGAAGCCACATTGCTTCGTGGACTGCCACACATAATGCTGTGTACTTTGCTTCTGTGGTACTCAAGGCCACAGAGCTCTGTTTCCTACTAGACCAAGAAACCATGGGAAATCCCAAAGTAAAACAACAATCAAATGTGCTCTTTTGGTCCATTGCGTTCCCTGCCCAATCTACATTGACATATCCCTACAATATCATGTCTACACCGAAGGCATAAATCAGACCATATCCCACTGTTCCTTGTATATATCTTAGCACATGCTTCACTGCTATCTAGTGAGTCTGTCTTGGCTGACACATAAAATGACTGAGTACATTCACTACATAACATATATCAGGTCTGGTGTTAACCAGATACATCGATGATCCAATCAGCTATCGGTAATATGTGGATCAATCTCTCCTGGATCAATAGAAGCCTTGTTCATTTTCTTCAGATCCAACACCATCGATGTAGGCATGGAATTGTAGTCTTTCATACCAAATTTATTCAATATATCCACTATATAGTTTCCTTGTCTTAGGAAAATCTCATCAGTCTTCTGCTATACTTATAGTCCCAAGAAGTAGTGCATCATACCCAAGTCCTTCATCTCGAATTCAGAAATTAATGCACACTTTCATTCAACAATAAGACTTTCTAAACTGGTGAGGAATAAATCATCAACATACAGAACTAGAATCAAATACACGTCACCAACACTATGGTAGTATAGGTTGGGATCAACAACACTCTTATTGAAGCCCAAACTCATCAAGAATCCATCAATCTTCTTGTACCAAGCATGAGGTGCCTACTTTAGTCCATACAGGGATTTCTTCAACATGCACATGTGAGACTCCTCATGTATCACGAATCCATCTGTCTGCTTGATGTAAACTTCTTCCTCAATCTCACCATTGAGAAAGGTTGTCTTTACATCCATCTGATGTAGTATCCAACCCATGAATGCAGCTAGGGAAATAATCGTATGGATGGAACCGTATCGAGCTACATGAGCAAATGTCTCCTCATAATCAATTCCTTCCACCTGAGAGAATCCTCTAGCCACACATCTCGCTTTTTACTTCTCGACACTTCCATCAGATTCATGTTTGATCTTATAGATCCACTTGGAAGTCACCACATATTTCCCTTTTGGTCTCAGAACAATATCCCACACATCATTATTCATGATGGATTGTTACTCTTCTCTCATGGAATCTTGCCACCATACCTGCTAACCTGCTGCTTCTCCATGACAAGAAGGCTCAGTGTTGATGATGTGGCTCATGGCTGAAACATAACTTTAAAATATCCATGGTCTCTTTCTCTCTCGGAATGTTCCTTGAGGAGTTGTATGTCCCTCTACTTCCTACAGATTCTGACTAGCCCAGGAGGGCCTTTTATGGCCTACTGCAATGTCTCTGAGAACATCAAATGGAGCTACAGGATCAACTAGATCAATGAACGTCTCCATCTGAATTTCTAAAGGGGGAGAAGACACTATATTGTTGTCAATATCCATCTAACATTCTCTGGATCTTCGAAAGGCTATCTCTTCCTCAAAGGTGGCATCTCTTCTCACTTCAATATGTCTCTGACCAGGGATGTAGATTTGATATGCCTTTGAAGATTCACTATACCCCAGAAATGTACCCTTTCTTCCTGAAGGGTCTATCTTGGTCCTCTTCTCCTTGGGTACACAAATGTATACTATACACCCAAATATCCTGAAGTGTCCAACCTCATGCTTCACTCTATTGAAGGCTTCTTCGGGAGTCATGTTCTTCAAAATATGATGAGTAATCCTATTCTGAACATACACAACTGTCATGGATGCTTCTTCCCATAGAATCATAGGTATATTATGATCATGTATCATCGCTTTGGTTGCCTCAATAATGGTTTTGTTCTTCCTTTCTGCAACCCCATTTCGCTGAGGGTTATAAGGAACAATGTACTCCCTCTTGATCCCTTCCTCAATACAAAAATCATTGAAATACTTGGAGGTTTACTCTCCTCCATTATTTGATCTCAAAACCTTGATCCTCCTCTCAGCCAGGTTCTCGACCTGAGCTTTAAACTCTTGAAATCTCATAAGGACTCCATACTGTTGATGATTACAACTATGTGAGACATTCTCCAAGACACAAACCTGAGAGGGGGGCCCTGAGAGGGGTGTGTGGTTCCTATATGAGAAAGACCTGGAACATAGAGATGGACTCCTCCTTACAAAGAGTTGAGAATAACTCCAGATGATTCTCCTATGTAATGAAGTGAGAAAGGAGATTTGTAGAGTTGGACGTGCTTGTGGTTGAGCACAAGGTGAACATGTGAATTCCCAAAGAGATGGGTGCATCGTCATGATACAGAGATGAAGATGATGTATTAGCCTCCTATGAGCAAAGATTTGATGATGAAATCCATATGACTCTCCCACGTAATGATGTGAGAAAGAAGATCTGTTGAGTGGACGTGCCTGTGAATGAGCACATGTGAATGTGATTCTAGTGGTTGAGCACTAGTGAGAGTGGTTCTTCTGTGTAATGTAGTGAGCCAGAGATATGGACATCCATATGGATKTGCCCCTAGTGGATGAGCACTAATGGGTGTATGATATCCCTTGCTATATTTTTCAAGAGTCAGACTTGCCTGTAACCCTAATTGTAATTTGAAGGGTACAGGTCGGCCCCACCTTAATGTAATTGATAATTAATGTAAAAGATAGTTAATCTGGTTAATATTAATTATATTTTGAGATAGAGAGGTTGGACTTGTTGTGCCAATAGACACTTCTATTGACAGTTCAAGTCTAATATAAGTAAAGGTAAATTCCCCATTGAGGAATCATATCTTTGGTGTGAGTTTGGAAATTTCAGCAAGTACATGTTCTTGGGAAAAGTGTGCACCTTTCTTGGGCGCTAGTATTATAGGGTTTCTGAGCACCCTTTTGTGTGCTAGGTTTTCTTGGTGGTGGAGGTATTTCTCTTGAAGAATATAGCAAAGGATTGGCTGTGTTTACTTCCCTTGTTGAGAAGGTTTTCCTAGGATACTTCTTGTGTACTTGTGCATGGTGTTTCTTCTTGTGATCTTGGTTGTTGCAACAAATTGTCTATGGTTTAAGTAAAATGTTAAAATGGAATGAAATTCATGCTTAAGCCTATATTATTGAAAATTCGACATGGTACCAGAGCATAGGTCTTGAAGAACCCATTGCACAAACATCTACCAATCATCTTCTCATTTCTGCAGAACTGTACGATCCTCCTAGGGTTTCTAGAAAATCCGTACGACCCTCATTTCTGAGGTGTTCCACCCCTTAATACTTGGAAGTTGGGGCTGAAATTTGGTCAGGAGGGTACGAAATCCTTCAACACACATCCAAAATCTATTAAAGTGAAATTCCAAGAATTTTTTATTTTTGTCCGTAGGGTTTCTAGGGTTCCACAAATTTCTGCAGATATATGTTTTTTAGGGTTCTACAGCTCTTTGAAGAAGCCTTCAAGATTACTTGTGTTCTTATGACTTTCAAGGATTATTGCTGGCAGTCATAATCCCAACAAAACCTAAGGTTTCTATCCTAGCCTAGCCGTTAGGCTTTCTAGCCCAGTTGACAAGGGTTTGTGAAAAATATAAAATTATGATGAACAAACCTATGATGGAAGATAAGCTTGATGAATCAAGCAACTTCAAGTTCCTAGAAGACAAGACTTCATAGGATGACTTATTGTGGGTGATACAAAATGGTGACACTGTGACTACCTTCTTCATGAATATTCCAAAGGATAGAAATCAACCAGGTGCCGTTGGAGAAATCATATAAACACCCTTAGGTATGCACTTGTATATATATTATTTGTATCATTGTCATGAGGGTAATTGCAGGAGGAAGGAATATTTTTCTAAAATCATGGATCCAGAGGGATCTCAATGCATTCATAAGAACAACACATTGGAAGTGAAGACTCAAGGTTTGATTTTTGAAATTGTCATTCCTCTAACCTATATTTCTATTTTTTTCTACATTACAAGTAGGTGTTGTAGCTTAGACAACAATCCTTAAATTTTTTTGATTCTATATATGTACTCATTATTCTCCTTTAGGAGATATTCTTGTTTTTCTTCCTCTTGTTTTCTTGTTCCAAACAGGTTAACAATAAAGGAATATGTTTATCCTTCATAGGGAGTCACTTGACTCAAAGGGAGTCAAAATTATTTGAGAAAGAGGAGGAATAGAACCATCATTGAGGAAACCAATGCAAATAATGCATGATCAGAATCCTTCTATGATTCCATGGGCAGAAGCATGCATGAAACAATATATGTTCAGAACAAGAGTCTTAACCAAACTTTGAAAAAAAAACATAACTCTCGAAGAAGCCTTCATCGGAGTGAATCCTGAGATTGAAAAATTCAGCATATTTGGGTGCACAGTGTATTTTCATGTACCCAAAGAGAAGACATCCATGCTAGACCCTTCAGGGAGAAAGGATACATTTATGGGATAACAATGAATATTCAAAGACATTCCAGATGTACATCCCTAGTTAGAGACAGATTGAGATAGACATATATATTGTCCTTGAAGAAGAGATAACATTTCAAATATCTAGAGAATCTCAGATGGAGATTGACAGTGAGACAATACTTTCTCCCCCTTCAACAGTTTAGAGGGAGACATACATTGTTCCAGCTGATCCAGTTGCTCTAGTTGATATGTCCATAGATATTGCAGTATGGCATACAAGGCCTACCTAGGCTCACTCTACAGGAGCCATATAAACATACAAGCCTCTCAAGGAACATCCCAAGAGAACAAAGAGATTTTTCGAGCTACTCTTCAGCCATGAGCCACATCTTTGATTTGAGCCATCTTGTCATAGAGAAGCAACATGAGAACATGTATGGCAAGATTCCATAACAAAATAATAATAGTATATATTAAGGAATGATGTATAAGATATTGTTTAGAGACTATAAGGGAAGTCGTTGGTGACTTCCAAGTGGATCTATAAGATCAAGCATGCAACTTATGGAAGTGTCGATAAATACAAAGTGAGATCTATAGCCAAATGATTCTAAAAAACATAGGGAGTTGTCTATGATGAGACACTTGATCCAGTAAACTCAATACACTTCCATCCATACTAACATCCACGAGTTGGAAACTATGTCAGATGGATGGATTCTTAACGAGTTTGGGTTTCAGCAAGAGTTTTTCTGAACCAAACCTATATTATTACAGTGTTGGTGATGAGAGCCTGATTTTGATGAATTATTCAGAAAGCCTTGTTGTTGGATACAAGTAAGTTTTGGATTTTGATTTCGAGATGAAGGATCTAAGTATGATGCACCACTTCTTGGGACATGAATTATGACAAAGGACCAATGAGATTTTCCTAAGTTAAGGAAAATATACGGTGGGAATATTAAAGAAGTCCAGTATGACAGAATGCAAATCCATGGTGATAGATTTGAAGAAAATGAATGATGATGAATCAGATGAGATTGATCCACGATTGATTAGATCACTGATGTATCTGGTTAACACCATACTTGATTCATGCTATGCAGTGAATGTACCTAGTCATTCCATGAGTCAACCGAGACAGACTCACTGGACAACAACAAAACATGTATTGAGATATCTACGAGGCACAATTAGATATGGCCTTAGATATGCCTCCAGTGAAGACTTGAGTTTTCAGGGATATGAAAAATGGAAATAAAGTACAATGGAATGGAAGAGCACATCCGATTGTTGTTTTCCATGATTTCCTGGTGCAACAGGAAACAAAGCTCTGTGGCCTTGAGTACCACAGAAGCAGAGTATATATTGTTAGGATATTTAGACACTTAGGAGTTAGTAAGATCTACTTAGTCTATTGTGTCGTTAGTTAAAAGTGTGTTTTATAGTGTGTTTCTTTAGTATGCATTTGTATGCATTTGTAGTTAGGAAATCTGACAGTCAAGATATGCTCCCGACATAGAGTGATCTAACGGTTCATACTCTCCCCGATCTTAACGACCATTGATCTTTGGCTTAACACCCGATTGGTCCATGATCTCTATTTAAAGAGAATGGAGGGTCATTTTCCGATGATCGATTGTGAGAAACTCTCGTGTAAAATCTCTCTGTAATCTTTTTCTTTGCATTAATAAACTTCTCCAAGTGGCCGTGTTGGCTAGGGCCATGGATGTTTCCCCATAGGGGTTTTACCACGTGAAAACATCAGTGTGTTGATCTTTGATCCGGTTATATGAGTGGTTACTGAAGGTGTTCGTCCTCTGTTGGAATACCTGTGTTGTCGAATATGGTATCAGATCCTGTTTAAAGACCCGCTCCTGTTGAAGATCAAGATCGTGAAGGTGAGTTGCCTCATCTCCACTTTATGTCATTTTCGTACATTTATGGGTTGAGAGGAATGTTCCATTATGCTCGGAGCACTCATTTCAGTCAGGAACACTTTTTGTTTCACTCGAAAAGGTTTCCGTTTTCCCAAGATACGACCATTACAGTCAGATCCGGAGGTATAAAGCCTGAATACGCATTTTTTAAAAATTTTGCAGAGTAGTATTTTGGTTTTATTTCGGTTTTGTTTTATTTATTTCCAGGTTTCTACTCTTTTAGATCTGCATATTCTCTTTTCCCCACACCCTGTGTGATCTCGGAAAATCAGAAACAAATAAGAAAAGGTGCATCTTCTGGGTAAGCTAACCGAGATCTAACCCTTGTTGTCACCGAGAAGCGAAATTTTTTTCTTGTGTGAAAAGAGATTTTTTTGAGCATGCTCTCTAAGGCCATCTTCCACAACAACTAAAATAACACCCCCAATACTCCTTCTAAACATTACAATATGTTTTGCTAGATCATTTGTTTAAAAGTTGCCTTATTAAGTAAGAGGTATTGAGTTCAAGTCTCTCTTTTGTTACTTTTTTTGAAAAAGTTCATGCTAAGATTGTAAAGTGTATTTCACTTCAAGTATAAAAATGAATCACTATAAGTAGCTTTAATATTTTATTTTAGAGTTATTTATTTTGCATGCAACTTTTCTGTTATATAGTAACTTCATTGTAAAAGTGATCCCCACTTCTCTTTATAAAAGTGGGTCACTTCATAAAGCAACTTACACTATCACGTGGTTAGTTGGTTATCGTTTATGCCTTTTTTTTTTAAAGGACATAACTCTCACATCGGAAGTCTGTTTTCAGTGTCGTTTTTTTTTAAAACTGCATAATTTTTCGATCTCTTTCTATCCAGATCATCAGTTTTAGTTTTTAAATCCACATTATCTGCATATTTAATATGGCTTCTACAAGTATTATCTTGCTTACCAACAACAACTACTTCCAATGGAAATGTCATATGGAAGATTTATTAAGAAGTAAAGTCTTGTAGTGGATTACCTTGGGAAAGGAAAAAGCACCCATTGATGCTGATAAGAAAGCCAAGTGGGATAATAGGAATGCCGAAGCACGTGGACTAATCATAATTTCCATTTCTCCCGATTTAAGGTACCACCTTCAAGATATTGATGACCCCAAAGAATCTTGGGACATGATTGAATCTGTGTTTGGTAAACTCAATATTATTCGAGCACAACAGTTAGAAAATCAAATATTGACCTTGAGTCCAAATGATTTTTCTTGCCTTGGAGACTATCTATATAGGTTGAAAACACTCAGAATTTTGTGTGAATAATGTAAGATAAAGATGGAGGAAGAGCGTTGCATCTATCTTATTCTTTCTAAGATAGGTAGTGCATATTCTGTGTTTGCATCTACCTTTTATGGCATGAGAGAGGCTCAAGGGGAAGAATCTTACGAAAAACCCAGTCTTCAGTCCTTTTGTGCTTCTTTGATTCGAGAGGAAGATAAGCTTGTACAATTTGGAGTGATCAACACTGCAGGTCCCTCCAACAAAGCCTTAGTTTCCCAGTAGAAAGATAAACCCAAGTATCCCAAGAAGCAACATCCTCACTACAACAACAAACAACATAAGGGTCCCAAACCTGCTTAGACAACTTCAACTCCTACTAGTGACAAAGGAGCAAAATATAAAAGTAAGAATACTAATAGACATTGCAACTTTTGTGATAAAGATGGTCACGATGAGTCCAAATGTTTCAAGAAGATGGCAGTTTTAGAAGCAACGATGAAGAAGCACAACATCATTATTGATTCTACTTCTTATTCTCATGGAAATGCACTTTCTGCTTCCGGTTTCTCCTTCAATTCAAATTCTACTACTACTTCTTCTTCTGATGAGTGGCTTATTGATTCAGGAGCATCTTATCATATGGCTAAGGATAAAGCCATATTTTCTGCTCTAAATGAATGTAACACCAAGAAAATATTTGTTGGTGATGATAGATCTATTAGTGTTGTAGTATCTGGAACAATTCAAGTAGATAATGGTCATTTCAATGATGTATTATGTGTTCCAAGTCTTTCTTGTAACCTTCTATCAGTATATCAAATCACTCATTCAGGTGAAGGTAAAACCGTTGAGTTTTCACCGAACCAAGTTGTAATCAAGGATCCAAAATATCCCAAGCATGTTCTTGCAACTGGAATTGCTGATGATATTACTAGGTTATACAAGTTTGACAACTTTGGGTCATCAGCTTTTTCATCGGTTTTTGTTGCTCATAGCGATGACTTGAGAAAACTTTGGCATGAGCAGTTTGATAATCTAAACTATCGCTCATTGCAACAAATATGTAATCAATATATGGTGACTGGTCTTCCTCTTGTTTCATGCAAAGATGGTGTTTGTGCCGGTTGTGTTCTCGACAAACATCATCGGGACAATTTTGACAAATGTGCCTCTTGGCACGCCTCGGGTCCTTTGCATCTTGTTCATAGTGATTTGTGTGGTCCACTTTCTTTTCCTTCTTTTTCTGGGTGCAAGTATTTCTTAACTTTCATTGATGACTTTTCCAGACGTACTTGGGTTTACTTCTTAAAAATCAAGAGTGAGGTTTTTGACAAGTTTTTGGCCTATAAGGCCCTTGTAGAAAAGCAATCTAGACATCAAATTCAAAGGTTAAGAACAGATAATGGAGGCGAATATGCGAACAATAATTTTACAAGCTACTGCACTACACAGGGAATCAAAATGCAACACATTGTTCCATATACACCACAACAAAATGGTGTTGCAGAGAGAAAGAACCGCACATTAAAAGAAATGGCTAATTGTATGATCCAATCTAAGGGATTAAGTCTAAAGTATTGGGCAGAAGACATCAAATGTGCAAATTACATAGTAAATCACACTCCCACAAAGGCTCTTAAAAATGTAACACTGGAAGAAGCTTGGACTAAAATTAAACCAGATGTAAGTCACTTCCGTGTATTTGGCAGTATAGCATGGGCTCACATTCTTGATGAGAAAAGGAAATCATTGCAGCCTAAAAGTGAGAAGTGTATATTTGTTGGTTATTCTGAAGATGTCAAAGGTTACGGACTTCTTCAATCACATTGTAATGAAATTATTATTAGAAGAGATGTTAAATTTGATGAAAATCTCTTGGTCTGCAAGCCTAATTCGACGATTGTGCCTTCTTCGGCCTACGATCCATATTCAATGTTTGTGCTTTCTTATGATCTAGTTTCTTCTTCATATGATGACAATGAGGATGAAAATCCACCTTCGCCTGCTCACCCCCCTACAAATGAGTCCTTTGAACCTAAACCAGCACCAGCTCCACCGCTTCCTAGATGGGTCCATTCAACACGAGAAGCAGCTAGTGATCTTGTTAGTGATCCTTCAGATCAACGTCAGAAACATTTACAGTTCCAACGAGCCTCTTCTCTTTTGGCTCAAGTTTCAGAAACTCATGATCTAGACATTTGTAGAAGCTTCAGGTCATCCAGATTGGGATACAACAATGAAAGAAGAGTATCATTCTTTAATGGAAAATGATACTTGGGATCTTGTACCTCTTCCAAAAGGAAGAAAACTTGTTAGATGCAAATGGGTCTACAGAACTAAGTATGCATCAAATGGAAGTGTTGAAAGACACAAGGATCGGTTAGTTGCCAAAGGATTTTCCCAAGTTGAAGGAATTGACTATAATGAAACCTTTGCCCCTATAGAAAAAATGAATTCCAGCCGCTTTATTCTTGCCCTTGCTGCCTCACATAAATGGGAGGTCCATCAGATGGATGTTAAATCCGCCTTCTTGCATGGATATTTGCAAGAAGAAATCTACATGGAACAACCTCTTGGCTATGTCTAGAATGACTCTAGCCTTGTTTGTCGCCTCAAGAAATCTCTTTATGGTCTCAATCAAGATCCCCGAGCTTGGTATGCCAAGATGGATAGCTTTCTTATTACCACTAAATTCTCTAGATGCCATTCTGATCCTAATGTCTATATCAAGAAAGTAGGAATCCATCTCATAATCCTTGTCCTTTATGTTGATGACTTTATCCTTACTGGTAGTGACTCAAAACTTTTAAACCATGTGAAAACCAACCTTAAGAAGAAATTTGAAATGACAGGCTTAGGCTTTTTGCACTATTTCCTTGGTCTCCAAGTTTTGCAAACCAATGAAGGAATTTTTCTTTCCCAGTCTAAGTATGCTTGCGACCTTCTTTTTCGCTTTCACATGGACGATTGTAAGCCAACCCCTTCTCCCTTCCAGTATGGAGTCAATCTTTCTGCCACCTTCACTTCTCCTGAAGTTGATGCCACCCTGTACCATCAGTTAGTTGGTAGCCTCTTATACTTGACTCATACTCGTCCTGATCTTTCCTTTGCTGTTGGTCTTGTTGCCCAATATATGCAAACACCCCATGAAATCCATTGGAAAGTAGCTAAAAGGATACTTTGCTATGTTCATGGTACAGTTTAGTTCAGGATACATTACAATTCAGGGGGGACTCCTTTATTGGTTGGTTTCATTGATTCATATTGGGTCGGCGACCCTAATGATTAGAAGTCTATTGCAGGTTATGTTTTCAGCCTTGTTTTAGGACTTGTCACTTGGGCCTATAAGAAACAACATGTTATTGCACTTTCTTCAGCAGAGGCAGAGTACGAAGAAGCAGTAAATGCAAGTCAGGAAGCCCTGTGGCTTTGACAGATCCTTTTAGAGTTTGGATTCTAGCACTAGCATCTGACTAGCCTTTGGTGTGACAATCAGAGTGCCATCAAGCTCACCAAATACCCAGTTCAACATCAGCATAGCAAACACATCGAGCTACACATGCACTTCATCAGAAAGCTCATTCATGATCAAGTTATTGAAGTGCTCTTTTTCCCTACAGAATATCAAGTTGCAGACNCCTGTGGCTTTGACAGATCCTTTTAGAGTTTGGATTCTAGCACTAGCATCTGACTAGCCTTTGGTGTGACAATCAGAGTGCCATCAAGATCACCAAATACCTAGTTCAACATCAGCATAGCAAACACATCGAGCTACACATGCACTTCATCAGAAAGCTCATTCATGATCAAGTTATTGAAGTGCTCTTTTTCCCTACAGAATATCAAGTTGCAGACATTTTCACAAAGTCTCTTACATAAGTGAGGTTTTCCAAACTTTGATCTATGTTAGGAGTTCAAGAAGTTGTCATTAAGGGGGGATAGGATCTAATGCCTCCTTCCTTCTCCTATTGTGTCACTATTGTTAATTCTTTAATCCTATCCCAAGTTGTTCTTAAGGGGGGATGTTAGGATATTTAGACACTTAGGAGTTAGTAAGATCTACTTGGTCTATTGTGTCGTTAGGTAAAAGTGTGTTTCTTTAGTATGCATTAGTATGCATTTGTAGTTAGGTAATCCGAAGGTCATGATATGTTCCTGACATAGAGTGATCCGACAGTTCATACTCTCCTCGATCTTAACAACCATTGATTCATGGATTAACACCCGATTGGTCCAAGATCTATATTTAAAGAGCATGGAGGGTCATTTTCCGATGATTGATTGTGAGAAAATCTCTTGTAAAATCTCTCTGTAATCGTTTTATTTGCATTAATAAACTGCTCCAAGTGGCTGTGTTGGCTGGAGCTGTGGATGTTTCCCTGTAGGGGTTTTACCACGTGAAAACATCGATGTGTTGATCTTTGATTTGGTTATGTGAGTGTTTACTGAAGGTGTTCATTCTCTATTGGAATACCTGTGTTGTCGAACGTATATCATTAAGTGTGTGAAATAGTGTGGCTTCATAAGCCTCTCACATATTTACTTGATCATGTGTTGGATCCTATGATTATAACTAAAGATGTGTGAAGCTCTTTGAGAAACCCGTGTTTCATAATAGATCGAAACACACTAAGGTAAAATACTATCTTCAAAGACATGATGTAGAGGAAATCAGTACACATGCAGTACCTTCCTACACATGAGAAATTTGTAGACATCTTCACCAAATTGACTTGGTGAAGAATCCCTCTCTAGTTGAGATGGAGTGTTGATGACTATAGCCAAGACAAAGTTCAAGTACTTACTTGCGAGACTTGGCCTGATGGAGAATTCCTCCCTAGATGAGAGGGAGTGTTGATGATTGCAGCTATGTGAGACATTCTCTAGGACACAAACCTAAGAGAGAGCCCCTGAGAGGGGTGTATGGTTCCTATGTGAGATAGAGCTGGAACGTAGAGATGACATACTCCTTACAAAGAGTTGAGAATAACTCCAGATGATTCTCCTGTGTAATGAAGTGAGAAAGGATATCTGTAGAGTTGGATGTGCTTGTGGCTAAGCATAAGGTGAACATGTGAATTCTCAAAGAGATGGGTGCATCGTCATGATACAGAGATGAAGATGATGTATTAGCCTCATATGAGTAGAGAGTTGATGATGAAATCCAGATGAATCTCTTGTGTAATGCAGTGGGAAAGAAGATTTGTTGAGTGGACATGCCTGTGGATGAGCACTAGTGAACGTGATCCTAGTGGCTGAGCACTCGTTTAGAGTGGTTCTTTTGTGTAATGAAGTGAGCCAGAGATATGGACATCCCTATGGATGTTCCCCTTGTGGCTGAGCACTAGTGGGTGTATGAGATCCCTTGCTATATTTTTCAAGAGTCGGACCTGCCTATAACCCTAATTGTAATTTATAGGGCACAGTTTGGCCCCACCTTAATGTAATTGATAATTAATGTAAAAGATAATTAATCTGGTTAATATTAATTATATTATGAGATAGAGAATTCGACCCTGTTGTGCCAATAGACACTTCTGTTGACAGGTCAAATCTAATATAAGTAAAGGTAAATTCCCTATTGAGGAATCATATCTTTGGTGTGAGTTTGGAAATTTCAGCAAGTACATCTTCTTGGGAAAAGTGCACACCTCTCTTGGGCGCTAGTCTTCTAGGGTTTGTGAGCACCCTTTTGTGTGCTAGGTTTTCTTGGTGGTGGAAGTATTTCTATTGAAGAATATAGCAAAGGATGGGTTGGGTTTTCTTCCCTTGTTGAGAAGGGTTTCCTGATATTCTTCTTGTGTACTTGTGCATGGTGTTTCTTCTTGTGATTTTGATTGCTGCAACAAATTGTCTATGGTTTAAGTAAAATGATAAAATGGAATGAACTTCATGCTTAAACCTAGCTTATTGAAAAATCGTCACATCCTTTGTATTCAAGAAATAAATCCATGTCTTCCGAGAGTGATCATTGATGAAGAGCACATAGTACAAATATCCATTCAAGGAAGCAACAGTCATGGGTCCACAAACATATGAATGTATCAAGTCTAAGATCCCCTTGGATATGCTCTCACTACTCAAGAAGGACCCCTTGATATTCTTTCCAAGAGAACAACCTCTTCAAATGCCATCATAATAGACATGTATCTCTAGAAGGCCTATTAACATCTTCCCTAGAGTGGGAAGGGATCTATAATGTATATGAGAAAGTCTCCTATGCCATAGCTCTCTCAAGATGATAGTATCATGTAATAGGGACTGAACTGGTCGGACAATCAATCTGTACAAGATGTTTTCTTGAACACTAATCACTCGGGCATAATTCATATGTGGGTTCTTGTGCCATGCAAGAAATTTTCCTTCAGAGAAGGTAACCTTGTAGCCTTTATCCTCTAAGGAAGAAACAAAGACAAGGTTCCTTTTCATCCCAGGTACATATAGTACCTCACTCAACTGAAGGGGTATGTCAGAATCTAGTTGGAAAGTAGAAGTTCCAACTCCTTTCATAGTATATTTGGAATTGTCTCCAAGTATAACATGTAGACTAGAATCTTTCTCAACAAGGTCTGCCAGATGTTCTCTATATCCAATCATGTGTATGGAAGCACCACTGTCAATTAACCAAATATCACTATTAGTAGGAACCATACCTGAGAGTGTTGATATTAAGAAGAATGCTTCATCTTTTGTGTATTCATCTCTCTAAGGTGGTCCTAGATCAACATAAGTGGTGGATGCAAATTGTCTTCCTTTCTTCCTGGTAGGACAATTTCTCTCAATGTGTCCATACTTGTCACATCTGAAACATTGAATCTTTGAATTGTCTTTTCTATGTTCATGACCTGAAGTTGATGAAGTTTTCTTTTCTTTGAATGCTTTATTGAAACTTCTTGTATTTATTTTTCTTGTATTTGTATGAAAGGCAAGTGCATGATTTTCATCATGATGGGAGTCTTTCACTCCTCTGGCTATAAGTCTAGTTTCTTCATGTGTGCAGTCTATCCATAGATGATCAAATCCAGGTAGATCTTCTCTACCACTGATACTTTGAAGAAATGGTTCCTAATTTCTTGGAAGAGCATTGAGAGTAGTCAAGAAAATTTATCTGTCTAATATTTTTTCTCCAATAGCACCCAGCTGATCTTTGATCACTGAAATCTTCATGAAGAAGGTAGCAATGGTGTCAGATTTTTTCATCTTGATATGTTGAAGCTAATTCTTCAATGTAAGAGCTCTGAGGGTGTTGTTACTCTCAAACATATTCTTCAATGCATCATACATCTCATAAGTTGTATTTAAGGTAGCAATACGACGTAGTAGATGGTCTCTTATTGAATAGATGATTACCTTCCTTTCTTTGACGTAATCTTCCTTCCAATCATCCTTCTCTTCATCGGTAGTTGTTTCTGGTAGAGTCTTTTCTATCAAACTAAATAGGTCATTCTCTTCTAGGGTGATCTATAGTATTGATTTCTAGGAACTGAAGTTGCTTGATCCATCAATCCTATCTTCCATCAAAGTTCTTTTCCTCATGGTTTGCAGATTCTTCCACAAACCCTAACATCTAGGCTAGGAAACCTAATGGCTAGGCTAGGCTAGAAAATTTAGGTTTCGCTGGAGACTACCAACAATAATCTTTTAAGATCATAATAACATTGGTGAGCTGCAAAAACCTTTCAATGAGCTGCAGAAACCCTAAAATCAAAATTATGCAAAAAATTGCAGAACCCTAGAAACCCTAGGGCCAAAAATAAAAAATTCTCAAAATTGCAATCTGAGAGTCTCTAGAGGTGCGTTGAGGGAGGCTGTACACTCCTATGCAAAAATTAGCCTCAATGTTCCAGTGGAAAGTGCTGAAACTAGCAAAATAAGGGGAGCCATTTTTGCAGTTGTAGTAGGGGGGGGGGGGCGACTGGCTTCTTCAATGGCTTGTGCAATGGTCTCTTCAGGAACTTTGCTATGATAACATGTAGAATTTTAATGCTTAGCTCATGCACATGTAGTTTATTTCAATTTAGCATGTACTTGAACCATAAAAAATGCAACAATACCATACACAAATGATGCAATAACCAAGATCAAAAGAAGAATAACCATGCACAAGAACATAAGAAATATCCTGGGAAAACCCTTCTCAATCAAGGGAAAAACCCAACAATCCTTTTCTATATTCTCAAGATAAGATCCCCCACACCATAGACCTTATCACACAAGAGGGTGCTTACAAAATCTAGAAACTAGCATCAAAGAGAGGTGCTCACTTCAGTCGTACAAGTGCTTGCTGAAATTCTGAGATGACAAGTGAGTGAGTGTGATCCACAATGGGATCAACTCTTATTTATACAAGAACTGACATAGTAAAAGGTGTGTCTATTGACACAATAGGGCTGACCTCATTAACTCAATAATATAATTAATCTTTACACAATATTAATTATCTTTCACATGGTGGGGCCGACTTGTACCCTTCACAACATAATTAGGGTTACAAGTAAATATTACTCTCAGACAATATAGCAAGGATCTCTCTCATCCTCTAGTGCTCAGCCACTAGGGACACATCCACCTGTGCTCAACCACATGGATTTCACACTCAACAGATTAACTCAACTGAGTCCACATGAGTACCATCGAGAGCACTATCTCAAGTCGACTCAACTAATTCCATAGGAGTACAAGGCATGAGACCATGTCAAGCCGAATCAACTCATTCCAGAGGAGTACAAGGCAGGAGACCATCTCAAGTAATCTCAACTCAGCCCAGAGGAGTAGACAAGAGTGCACACGTCATCACAACTTAGTCTAGAGTCTGACGCACACCCAACACTTGGGATCTCTCTCACATATGTCTCAACTCAGTCCAAAGGAGAACGATCTAGAGGATGTCTCATGAAGCTGCAATCAACAACATTAACATCCTTATGATCTTAATTAAACAAGTAATCGATGAATTTAATTAATGCTGAAATGAAATTCAAACCATAACACCAATCATACAATAGCTATAAACTTAATAGAAAAAGAATAAAATCAATTTGACACATACATATGTCATTACTCCTTCAAACTTAGCTTTTCATTCCTTCAAAAAACTTACAAGGAAACCTCCACAAGATTCCATTAAAAAGAACATTGAATGGTTACTAAAATCACCCTGAACTGAGCAAATCAACCTAAACAAAGTTACCAACTTAACAATAACTCTATAAAGTTCTTGTTATTTTAGAGGTCACATTGAGTGACTATTTTTACCTTGAATAAAAAAGTGGTACTATCAATAGCACCCTTTTTGTGGGGAATGGTTAAAATCCTGACTTGTTTGAAATCACAACCTAGACGAAAACCTTAAAGTTGACTCTCAAATCGAAAAGTGTTATTACCAGTAGCACTAGTTTTTATTTGGAGTTAAAATTCCAAAACCGTAGCTTTGACAGGTGATACCACCATAGATTAAAAACTCAAAATCAACTCATATATCATCACTTAAATTTTATTTATAAAATATTTTTTTTTTTCTAATTTTCTTTAAAAAATAAACAAATTGAAAATAAAAAA
>JASDQU010101538.1:99994-137926 GCA_032191745.1 Picea mariana
GTTTTTTAAATGGGCATTTTTTTCTTTTACTTGTTGGTGGAGATTTTTTGTCTTTCAATTTATTTATTTTTTAATAAAAAAAACAATTAATAATTAAATTTTCTAGGGACGATATAGGAGTTGATTTTGAGTTTTTTATATGTGGTGGTACCAATTGTTA
Source organism: Picea mariana (assembly GCA_032191745.1). NCBI lineage: Eukaryota > Viridiplantae > Streptophyta > Pinopsida > Pinales > Pinaceae > Picea > Picea mariana. Next base: position 100,155 of record JASDQU010101538.1, read on the forward strand.
GGGCCATAGTTTCAAATAAGTTGGAATTTTAACTCCAAAAGAAATTGGTGTTACTCCTATCATCACTTTTCAATTTGAGGGTCAATTTTAAGTTTTTAAAGTTTTTGTCAAGGCCATGATTTCAAACAAGTTGGGGTTTTAACCATCCCCATAAAAAGGGTTCTACCAGTAGTTCCACTTTTTGATTCGAGGGTTGATTTTGGTGTTCTTGACCCCAAAATATGGGTTTTTTGGGCTAGAGTTCTCATTAAGTTAGTAACTATGTTCCTGCTATATGATTGCATGACTTGTCCGTATGAATTGCACATAAGCCTGTATGAATCCATACTGCAGCCTACTAAAAGCTGGTTGGATTCGCCTCTGCATGAATTCCCCAAAACTCTTTCCTTGGCTCCACCATGAACTGATCATTCAAGGTGTTCAATGTGAAAAAACATGGGATTGCTTCCCACTCACTTCAAATCCCTGAGGATACTCCGTGTACTCGATGACTAGAGAAAAAGTAACTTTGAAATCCACTCCCTCTCAGTGGGAGAACCCTCTTGCCTTAAACCTCTCTTTGATATTCTCAATGTAACTTCCATTTTAAACATGCTTGATCTTGTAGAGCCACCTGGAGCTCACAATCGACTTGTCCTCCGATATTGGCACTATGTCCCAAAAATCATTCTTCATGATGGAGGTGTACTCCTCCACCATGGAATCCTTCCATGCTTGTTGGTATGCTACTTCCTAAAAACTGAAAGGCTCAGAATATAAAATGTTGATCATCAATTCCATGTAGTATGGAAACTTCTTCAAAGGTTTTCTCTATTTGAATGTGCTGCTAGGAGTCTCAACATGCTCCAAAGCATCTCTTAATGTGTGAGAAAACCATCGAGGTCTCCTGGAAGAAGTGGAAGGGGCTCCTATATCCCCCTCTTCACCTAAAGGATATCGTATTTCCCTGGAAATCACTAGTGACCTTGACTTAAAATTTGAAGCTTCTTTCTCCTCATCCTTTGCCACTAGAGTAAACTCATGAGACTTCCTAGATGCAAAGTCTTCCTCAAACTTTACATCCCTACTTACTACTGTCTTCTTATGCTCTAGAATATAGACCATGTAATCCTTTGAAGTCTCACTATAACCCACAAACAAATCCTTCTTGCTGGAGGGATCCAACTCATTCCTCTTCTTTATTGGTACGTTGATATAAATTGGACAACCAAAGATACATAAATAACTCACCTCTAAATTCACTCTAGTGAATGTCTCCTTCGGTGTCTTGTCCTCTGAGATCTTGTGAGGAAACTGGTTCTGCATGTAGACTGTTGTGTTACATCCCTGTTGATGCTTGAATCCGTTAGGACCGAAACAAAAACCTCACGAGGATACAAATCCCCCTGTGTTTTTATAGTGGCAGTACTCCTCTTTAAGATTTTGCTTGGGACTCTAAATCTTTAGAATATGGGACTTTGTAGAGGTCTGTCATGATAATCAAAGAAATATAAAAACAACAAGAAAAAAATGTTTTGTTTTGATTTTAAAGAAGGTTCCTAAGAAATGACCAGGAACCACACACTTCATACTTTTAAAAAAGATAGACAAAATTTCCTCACATCCATCATAGTTAAACCAAATATTTCTGATCACATAAATAAATAGAAGATGGTCTACATGCATAAGAGAACTTTAATAGAATGAACACATGGGCATCTAAAATAAAGATAATGATAGATCAATCTCAAATACTTTATACTCAAAACTCAAAGTTACAAAGAACAGTCAAAACTGATCCCGAAATAGCTCTCTTGAAATTTTCGAAAAAATATATAGTCTCTTACAAAGCCTTTGAAATTCAAAATTCATTTGTCCTTAGGACTGGGATTGGGGCTCCCGTAGACCATAAAGAAAATATAAACAAGAAATAATATTTTAGAAGGAGGATGGTGGGCGATAGTAGAATAACAAGATCTGGAAAGAAGACGAGGAGAAGTTATCAGACTTCGATTAAACCTTTCTAGTGAAATAAGCAGAGTAAATGGATGAAAGAACTGATAAAGAAAGAAATATGTGATCAGCATAAACTTACTATGATGGTCTCTCATGTATTCATTTTCTTGTTGCTGTCCTTTCATTGTCTTCATTAATGGTTACAAGAACCATCTCAACTGCTTCTTTCCCCTCGTTGGTCAATTTGTCAATTGTTTTTTTGAACCATTCTTCAATATATTTTTTCATTGGTGCGACATTGGTCTCATGCCATATTTTAATGTTGAATAGCTTGCCTTCCAAGTCTCTCAAATCAAGGGAAATACCATGTACTACTTCCTCAATATCTTGATTCTTCACGGAATAGTCCACTAGCCAATTGTCTATGTCATCTTCATCATATTTGAGTATGCTGTAAAACTTTTCAAGTGATAACCCTTTAAATATCTCATCTTGTTCGTTAAACTGTTGCTTTGTTAGGAACATTGAGTTGAGAATTAATTTAGGGTCTTGTACTTCGTTAGTACCTTAGATTCTTAAACTTTCACACAAGAAACTATAGTCCGTACTATTTCCAATGCAATTTGTCCCACTTCATTTGGATTCTCTATGAAGAAGTTATCACTGTTTTACCCGGAACACCTATTTATTAACTAGCTTCAGAACTGGTAAAAAACCCTATCTTCCACATAGTGTATCTCCATAATTATAGTGAATCAAACACTAAAACTTTTACCATAGGTACCTTGATATGTCTTCTCAATACCATAGAAATCTCACCATTTGAATCGTTCCAAAAAAAAGTTATAGCGAAAATGGTAAGATGACCTGAAAATAACATACCATAGAACACATCACCAAAAGACTTCATCCTCCCTTGAAATCCGACCTTCTTTACTTCTGATTTCCTATGAAATTTGACGTGTATATCAAATGAATGTATAATGATATTTATTTATACCATTTATGTCACTTCCTTTTAACAATAGGGCCGACCTGACACTTTCTTATTTTGTAATTCTGTTCTCTAATTATCTTCAGGGCCTACATGTTCTTCCTTCTTCAATTCACTTTGTCATCTTCAAAAATTCATTTCTCCTCAACCATGAGGATCCATGTGATGTGCCACATACCACCAGAAAAAAAATGATGTATACCATCCATCCATGGGTGTTTTATATGCATGTGCATTTTCCTTCATGTCCAAATACCTTCATCAATCTTGTGGTCCAAAACCCATGACTAGGGTTGACATCAATGACAACAACCAATCTTCTAAAAATCTCCCCCTTTGTCATTGATGGCAACACTCATGCTCCCCCTATCATCATGATCCCAATTTCTCTCCCCTTTTGACATCAATGGCAAAGGGTAGGGATTATTCCCTTGAGTTTAATGGTAAAATGTAACCTTCTTCTTTGGGGCTACTCCCTTTGAACATGTGGCACTCAATAATACTTCATCCTTATTTTTGGTCTTTGGGACTTTTTCTTCCTTGGAATCCTTTTGTGTGGCTTTTTTATTCTCTCTCTTCTTCACGTCTAGGATGTATATGTTGTTCGGTCTTCTTGTTGCAGTTGAAACCAATCTTTCTGAGTTATTTTTTCTGATTTTACATTTTCAGGAGTCAAACGTAAGAGTGTATCCTTGATCACACATTTTACTAACATTGAGGAGATTATGCTTCAGATCTTCAACCAATAAGACTTTTCCTACTTTTACATTTTCACCTCCAAGATTTACGATTCCTTTTCCAAGTATTTTAGTAGATGAGTCATCTCCAAATGTAATATTTCCACCCTTTTTCTTCAAGATGACAAATTTGCTTTGATCTCCGGTCATATGAGATGAGCACCCATTGTCTATGAACCATTCATCTTCTTCTTTGCATTCTTTAGAGACCAATGTTATTTGACAATTTTCATTGTGTGGAATTTCTTTCCTTTTCCATGTTGTAGTTGGTATACAGACATTTGGCATATGATTATCTTCCTTCATCTCTCTGCAATCTCGTGCTTTATGACCAAGATTATTGCACTTGTAACATACAATATTTTGATCCATTAATGGGTCAAATGGATTATAATTTATGTTGATAGGTCTACGAACATTTCCATATCTACTATTTTCACCATTCATGTAGCTTGCATTGTTATTCCTTTCATTGATTCTACAATTGATTGCCTTATGTCCAAAATTTCCACAAGTATAACAATGTCCAAGAAAGAAATTTTGATACCTGGTAGTAAGTGATATTCTTTGTGGTGTGGTCGATCTGGGTTCACGATCTATTCTTTTGTAGTTTCCTTCATAATGATTTCTTTCATACCTGATGGGAGAGGATCTTCTTGATGTCTCATTCCTTCTGAATTTTAGTCTTCTATCTTGTTGTTCAACTTTTCTGGAGTGTTGGTTTCATCATTTTCATCTTCCTTATCTTGTTTTGTTGTCTTCAAACTGTCATTGTATCCTAGTCCTGTCTTGTCATTTGGAGATCTTTGATTGCTAGGGATCTCATCTAATTTTTCAGTGCTTTTTTTGAACTTCTTCAACTTTTTTGTTGTCAATAGTAGCTCCCCTTTTGTGTGATCCAATTCTGCTTTCAATTTCTCATAATCTTCTAATTGTTCCTTCAAGCTATTATTGGTCTTTTCAATCTTATAATTCTCTTCTTCACAACTACTCAATTCACATTTTAGTATTATGTTTGTGTTTCTAAGTTTGCTATTTTAATTTTCAACATGCTTCAACTTTTCAAGATTCTCATCTTCTTGTTCACTCTCTGCATTGTCTTTGTATCCCCAAAAGGAATCAAGGTTGGTTTCTTTGTCTGAATCTTCTTCAAAAATGATTTCTTCTTCTTTATAATTCTTGTGATCATCATCCTGGGTTTCTTGGGTTATGAAGAGGACTTCTCCTCCATCATTATCTTCTTCATCACTGTCATCTGAGGAGATGTCATCATCCTTGGAGTAGAAGCTCTTTTTATTGTTGAGACTTCTCTTTTTATAATATCAGTTTTCAACAATATGTCCTATTCTACCACAGTTAAAGCATTTGAGATGAGACTTACCTTTGTATCTTCCACTCCCCTTCTAAAACCTTCTTACAAAATTTTCTATTTCTTCATCAAGGTCGTTATCCTTGTATTTTGTCTTCCTTATGGCTTTAAAGGTTGCTTCATTGTTTGTATGGTCACTTTCTGTACTTGTTCTCATTTCATATTCTATAAGAGACCCATGTAATTCATCCATTGTCATTTTGGTCAAGTCCCTAGTTTCTTCAATGGCGGAGACCTTAGCATCATACTTCAAGAGAAGTAATCTCAACACTTTTTGTACAACCAATGATTCATCGAGATCTTCACCTAATCCTATGATAGCATTAACAACTTCATAAACTTTAAGAAGATAGGTTGCAATATCTTCCTTTTCATTCATCTTCAAATTTTCAAATTCTGCTCTATGTCGTTGAAGCTTGACATGCTTAACTTTTGGATCACCTTCGTAGATACTCTTGAGTTTGTCCCATACCTCTTTAGCAGTGCTGCAGCCCATCAATTTTCTAGCAATGGTTGGTGCCAATGCTACTAGAATAACATGTCTGGCTTTTGAATTACAACTCATAAGTTTCTTCTCATTTGGATCGGTTGGAGCATTATTTGGGATTACATAGCCAATTACAACCGAGTACCAAATGTGTACTCCCAAAGCCGTTAGGTAACTTTTCACTCTATCAATCCAGTATGCATAATTTCTTCCATCAAATTTTTGAATCCCATTTGAAATGTGCTCATGGTCATCCATCTCTACTCAGGATTTTCCTCCTAGTGGTTAAACTGTTTTGAAGGCAACCTGCTATGATACCAATTGTTGATACTGAAAGGGGGGTGAATCAATATCAAATACAATTTAAAACCTTTTTCAACTTATACTTAAACCATTCAATTATATCCAATGAGAAATGAACAATAGTATAAGAGTTACACCAATACACCACAATACACCATGCACAATATATGAGAAATAATCAATAGTTATTGTTCAAGGGAAGTAATGAATTCCAAAGGTAGCTACAACTCCCAAATGTAAAGGGAGGGATAAACCTCCAAGAGGAATATAAAGTAATCCAATATCAAGAGAGGATTTAACTCTCCATCCTTTCCCCTTCCTTCCACCCAAAAAAAAGTTATAGAGAGAATGGTAGACTTTGTTCAATTCTGGTTTATTCAGGAGACCAAACGTGTACAAAATGCCCCACACTCAATATTTAACATTCGATTATTAAACTCTCACACAAGAAACTACAATATGTACTATTTCCAATGCAATTTGTCCTACTTCATTTTTATTCTCTATGAAGAAGGTATGACTATTTTACCCAGAACACCTGTTTATTGACTAGCTTCAGGACTGGTCAAAAACCCTATCTTCCATAGAGTGTATCTCCATAATTATAGTGAATCAAACACTGGAACTTTTTCTACAGGTACCTTGATATTTCTTCTCAATACCATAGAAATTTCACCATATGAATCATTCCAGAAAAAAAGTTATAGTGAAAATGGTAAGATGACCTGAAAATAACATACCTTAGAACACATCACCAAAAGACTTCATCCTTCCTTCTTTACTTCTGATTTCCTCTGAAATTGGAATTGTATATCAAATGAATGTATAATGATATTTATTTATACCATTTATGTCACTTCCTTTTAACATTAGGTCCGACCTAACACTTTCTTATTTTGTAATTCTGTTCTTTAATTATCTTCAGGGCCTACATGTTCTTCCTTCTTCAATTCACTTTGTCATCTTCAAAAATTCATTTCTCCTCAACCATGAGGATCCACGTGATGTGCCACATACCACTGGAAACAACATGATGTACACTATCCATCCATGGGTGTTTTATATGCANTTCTCCTCAACCATGAGGATCCACGTGATGTGCCACATACCACTGGAAACAACATGATGTATACTATCCATCCATGGGTGTTTTATATGCATGTGCATTTTCCTTTATGTCCAAATACCTTCATCAATCTTGCGGTCCAAAACCCATGACTAGGGTTGACATCAATGACAACAGCCAATATTCCAACAAGTACCTCCTTCTAGGTCTATCTCCGTGAGCCTCTTGAACGGTTCTTCCCTTTTCAGTATGGCTTCACTGGATGCTTGAACAATATGATTCAAATTTTTACTCTTTTCCTTCCAACAAGAATTTAACTATTTTATCCGACTTGGGGAGGGAAGATCCTCCTCTCTTCTTCTTAGTTTTGTCATGTTAGAGACTTTGGTTCCAAAGGTTAATAAAAAATCATTGTAGAAACCTTCTTCGTTCTTCAGATCATCTTGCAAATATTCGTGGAAGGCATGTTCCCTCGATCCAAAAGAAACAATGTTTTTCAAAACCTCCCATGCCTCTGTGATCAATGCCATTCTCTTCTTAATATTTCTTTCTACATAACTCCTGGCTGATGTAAGTAGGCTTGAAGATCCTTTCAAATTAACACAAGGTGTGTTGGGTCTGATTATTGAAAAAGGACTGGAAATAAGTGGAAGAGGAATTAAGGAATCTTCCAGTTCCCTGATCCTTTCTTTCAACTTAGTGTTTTCTGCTTCCAGACCACCAATGGAATAATCAAGAGCATCCCTGGTTTCTCTTTGAATTTTAGAGATTTGGGATGACCACATATCTTTTAGGTCAACCTATGAATGATATTTTCCTTTCTTATTTTTCATATCACCTTTTTCAATAATCAATTTCTTAGATTCCTTGTCAAAGGAAACACTTTGGAAAGAGAATGACTCTTCTTCATTGAAGGTCTCATTCTCAACAATCTCTAATGATGAATTTTGATGGGCCATGTTTCCTAGCTGATGAATTGAGGGAAACATTTTCTCGATATCGACCTTGAGCTCCATGCCTTCAAGAGAGAAGCTATTGATGTCATTTTCTATGAGATGGTCTTCTTCCTCTTGCACAACATTCTTCCTCTTCTTTCTCAAAGGGATCTTGTGTGAGCTCTCGATTTTTCTGGGGGGGAAGGGGGGGGGGATTCTTCTCTCCTCCGCCACTTGAACTATTGTTGGTAACTTTCCTAGTTGGGTGGGCCGTTTGATATGGATTATTTTTCGGAATGAAATGAAAGTATATATATTCAATGAAATACTCATGAAAATTTTCAGAAATAGAGAAATACAAAAATACTTGATTTCTATTAATGAAATTTTTTTAAAGAGACTGTAAAAATATAGAGTGCAAGACTCGCTAGAATGGTGAAAAATTTATCTCTGAGAAGAGATGTGATGACCACACTCATTCGCAAGGATATGATTGCAATGAGGCTCTGAAGGCCTTTTTATGATAAACATGAATGCCAAAACCCTAGACATCCAAAAACCTATCCCTAGGAGATGAAACGCCAAAAGTCATGTGGGCCCCGTTTGGGTAAGTTAGTACATTAACTTCCCTAAGTCGTAACTTTTGCATACGATATCTGTTTTAGGCATGTGATAGCCCATTGGAAAGGTATTTTAGAGAAATACACATTATGTCATTAAAATTTGACTCCATCTATAGTTTGATTGCGACACGCTGAAATAAAACTGTTTAGGGCCCCAAAATGGCCCTAGAAGTACAACAAGATGTGCTGACATGAAAACATACAAAATAAGCCAGTTGGATTAGGTGGGAGGTCACCAGTATCCACCTAGAAGAAGTGCAGGGCTTCAGACAACCCCAAAAGTGTAGAACCCACAATTACAAAGAAGTACAAAAGAATGTGTTGAACTAAAAACTGACAAGAGGAGCCAGTTGGAATAGGTGGGTGGTACTGGTCACCAATATCAACCTGGATCACCGTTGGAGCATTACTCTGGGATGTGGTAGTTTTAGCAGTAACAACTGGAGATTGGGCACTCTTCTCACTGGGACCCTTTCCTTTTTGCTTGTAAAACTCGTTACTACTAAGTATTATTTCCAAGTCACCAACATTGTGTGCAGGAGCGCATAGGTTGTTGTCTTCTTATTCACTCAAAATAATATGAATGAATGAGTTGCTGAATCCTACTGACAACATATGTTTCATGAATATTTTTTTTAGGGTCAAACCCCTTTATCTTTTCAACATATTTCAGATTTACATTGTTGAAGTGATTCACAAACTCATCAATTTTGTTTATATTTCTAAATATGAAGTCTCCAATTTTCCATGGTAAGGGGATGAATTGTTTTTTCCATTTTTCGTGGAAAAAGTGTAGCCATAAATTATATTGCCTCGCCACTTTCGTAATAAAATTTTTATCAGATACATGGTATGGAAAAATAGAGGTATTTTCTTTGGAACAGAAGATCCTTATGACACTATGATTTTCCATCTGTTCTATTGTTCGCCTTTTCTCCAAGAATTTAATTTCCTAGTCAGATATCTTAGGGGTATTTTTACCAAACAACAATCCTTTGAAAACTGAAACGAAATCATTGTAAACTTCATAAAAATGCAAAGAAGTCCCATGTCTCCACAATGCTTGATACCAGAAAGTAACTAGATCAATTTCACAGTTCAACCTCTTACATATAGTCAGTTTTGGAAATTGGTAGCAATATAATATCACAAATACCAAATAGGAATCCATAAATAATTTCTTATCTCTTTTGTAATGTGATAATTGGAGGAGATTTCAATGAAAATCAATTTTCCCCAGTCGAAGACAACTTTCTCTTTAACTGTAAAATATAAAATATAAAGAATCATGCGAGAAATCGTGGCGGTGCTTTCTTGACCTGTCAACTTGGTAAACAACCAAGCGATTTCTTGGAAGGGGTTTTTAAAAGAGTTGACAACTGCGGGACTCTCCAAGAACTCAATAAAGAGATCCAGTCCATTGTCATGTTTCTTCAGAAAATTTCTACAGTCTTCTCCTTTGAAGGTAACTATTTTCTCAGTGAGCTTTAACATCTTACGGAAAATTTACGGTGAAAGAAAGATGGGGGAATGATCCTGGAGTTGTATAACTTGTTGGCTCAGTACACACTTCTCGATGCACCATGCAACAAGTTATTTGTACTCGAATACCTCGGGGACACACCTTGTGTGAGCAATTCTGAATGTCCATATTATGTATTTTTGTGCAGGAGGAGAGGAGTAATACAAATAAGCTCTGGACCACTGAAAGTTCTGGTCTTCATGACCAAAAATATTCAAAGTATCACCACATAACTGCTGTCTAGCTGTTGCTATCATAGGTTGACGAGAGTGTTCTTTCAACTGGATAATAACTTGAAATGAATCCTTTCAGAGATATAACAATAATACAACCCTTGTCCAATCGTGATTTAATGCAATTTAATGAAAAATCTTTTCGATCCCTTCTCTTATTAATGACGATATTTATAGAGCATGCATGATCAGTTATTAGCATTAAACCATACTAAATGCATATTGGGAAAAACATGAAGATGGTGGGGACAAACAAGAGCAATTTGAATTTGGGGATTTTTTGTGAACCCGCCAACCCGAGAACCCATGGTTGCGAATGATAAAAAAGAGGCTAAGTGTTGCATAGCGGTCGGTCGTACTTGGTTAAAAGAGAAATGAGATACTGAGGGGATCAGTACCCGTGACAAGTCTGACAATCATAATGTAGATCGTCGGTCTTTTGGTGAAAAATGGAGATTGTAGAACTTGAATATGAAACCTTAAACCTGTGAACTCGTGGTTGCAAAAATGGTTAAGTATATTATAACAAGGTGATCGGTCAGACTCATGATATAGGAGCATGGATGGAGGTGAAGACTCGTGAGTCTGCGGACCTGCGAACCCGTAGATTTTTGAAATGAGACTAAGTATGGTAACTAGAAAGGGAAAAGAGAAGGGAGAAAATGAAAGGGAAATGAGGGTAGGTATAGAAGAGGGAAAATACATGTAAAAAAGAAGTTGGGAAAATAGAAAAGGGAGGGAAATTTCAGAAGCGGGAATTGATCTCAACATTGCCTTTTCCCAAGCAACATGGGAAAGTCCTAGTCATGTATGATGGCCTTAACATCCCCTATGATGGATCAATTCTTCCACTCTATAACCCCATTATGTTGTCATCTCCCTCTTGATTCCTTCCTCGTTGTAGGAACCCTCAAACTCCTTGGAGGTATACTCTTCCCCATTGTCTGATCTCAAGAGTTTCATCTTCTTCCTTTTTTGGTTTTCAACTAGAGATTTGAACTCCTAAAACCAACTAAAGACCTCATCCTTGGTATTTTAGAAGTAGATCCAATTCTCATGAGAGAAATCACCAATAAAGGAAACATAATACATGCTTCCTATCATTGACACTACTTACATCATTCCATAAACATTCAAATTTACTAGGTCTAGAATCTCCTTAGATCCATGCTTGTTGCTTGGGAAATTATCCTTGGCATGCTTGACGAGCGTGCACCCTTTGCATACACCATGCTTCTCAATACTAAATTATGGAAGACCTGTAACTATCTCCCTTAGAATAGGCAATGACCTGTGTTGTAGATGCCCCATTTTTGGACCCAAAATATGGCCTAACTAATTTTTAAAAGCCTGCAAAGAGTTGCAAGTCTCTTAGCAAGGATTATTACATCACTTTGCCTAAATTATTTATTAAAGTATATAAGATAGACATGGAGCCCACTAGGATATGTCTTGTCTAATTGAAGGTTTGTATGTATCATGTTTCTCAAAACAAGAAATGTTTGTTTTATGATGCACATATGGTTTGGATTAAGTGATGGAACGAGTTCAATTATAATTGCAATATATATGTTTGTTTTATGATGCACATATGGTTTGGATTAAGTGATGGAACGAGTTCAATTATAATTGCAATATATATTCATTATTCATTTCGGTTCCATGATAAATATAATTGAGGCATAAAGACTTATGGTATATCCCAGAATATGTTATAACAACAATCTGTTATGGTTTACATTATATGTTACAAGTATGGGTTTAAAGTTGATAGTTTATGGTGATAAGATACAATGGTTACAAGGCATAGTTTTGAAGGCTCACAATCACATATTATAGTTCAGATATGAGGTTGGCCATACACCATAATATAATATATGGTTTTGAAGAAATCATGAGCATAGAACAATGGTCTCCATTTGAAATTAATGTCGATGCATTGGTATGATCAAATGGCATTACTTCAAAGTGTTTGCACAACTTTAACGAAGCCACATTAGGGTATTGAGGTTGGTTAATGATTTTACTTGCCATTTTCATAGGATTGAGAGATTTTTTTGAGTTATAAATCCTCCTTAATCTCAGGCTAATTCAGTGTACAATTCTGTTAACAATTCGAGCATTGCAATGATTTTGGGAAGGAGTTTAAGGGGCCAAGCTATCATAGGGTCACCACGTGAAACAAAGAGAAGCCATTAGCGTTTTGGTAAAGGTATGTAGCTCTGTTTCTATTGTAGATGTATAAAGTAGTAGTGTAGCTACTTTTTCATTGTCCAATATTCAAGTCAATGGCTCTGTTTCACCTCCTCTGCCCTTGCTTGCGTCTATTGTACATCTTAAAAAAATGATGAATTTAATATGGGATATGCCCTCTTTTTAACTTAGAATTTCTTTGTATCTCTGTTATATTTTCCAGGCATGGAAAAAAATGATATGCAAATAATTTGAAGTTTATGAGCTGAATATTGCATGGACCATTTGAAGAGAGGTTTTGTTTCCCTATAACTTGACCATTTGCTAGTTTTAGTCCCTCAACACACTATTAATTCTCATGCCATACTTACCCTATTTACACTATGTTTTGTTGGTTGCATTTTAAATAAACATGGCTATTCGCATTTGTGAGAATCACTCCATTCTTCATGCATATATTTTAATTCCTCATACACTGCTATTGATAAATACATGCATTCAAAACATAAGTAAATATGATATTCATTCTTGATTCCAAAATACATATTTTTGGCTTAGCTTTGACTCCATTCCAAAAGAGAAGTTACAATTTGACTGGGTATAAAGTGTATACTTCTATCTCAACATTATCTCCAACCTAAATGACCATTCCTACACTGGCATGCAAGAATTTGAGAAATAGAGTGAGCTGTTAAAGTTTTGTTTAAAGAAAAAAAGAGAAATGCCTCTGTCTAAAAGAGCCAAGTAAATTTTTTTTCTTTAAAGAACCTGCATGCATCACCCATCTGTTTGAGATAATACTTCCATCTCCCCAAGCCATCATTTAATTATATTAATGAGCATTCAATGAAATACTATTTGTTTATATTTGCATGCAGTTAATGCTATGATACATGTTTTTATGTTTGATATATGAAGAGTGACTATATTTGTGCATATTGCTAGATGATCTTCTTTAGCAAGGTTCACATGGATCAATAAGAGGACATGGAAGAATACCTAATGTTATTTGGAAAGAAGGGAGGAACAAAAGGATAAGGTTTTCAGTTTATTTTGATGCCAACTTTGATGAGTTTAACCAATTGGCACAAACTTGACATGTTTTCTTGGGTGGGAAGCAAGATTTACCTTAACCTTTTAGACATGCTAATTCCCCTTCACAACCTCATGTTTTCTTGGGTGGGAAGAAAGATTTACCTCAACCTTTTCAACATGCTAATGCCCCTTCACAACCTCATCCAAGAAGAACATAATTCCTTTGCATCCTCAAACCAGTCCTGTCAATGATGGGTAGGAAGGAAATCCAAATAAACCTATATATGGAATTGAAAATTGGCCCAACATTCATAGAAATCCACCTACCCAACATTCATAGAAAGCCACCTATACCAGTCATTGCCTCAATTGCTATTTCAACCAATTAATTTTCTCAAAACAAACCATGCATTGAGATTAAGTCTTCCTCACTGAAGCTTCCAGCAGATGGAAAACAAAAGAAACCTCTAGATAAATCTTCTAGCACCGAGTCTTCAAAGTCTATTTTTTCTCACTCCAAAGCAAACACTAAGGAGATAAAACGAGATAGTATGAAGAAAATTTCACATATGGATATATTTCCAAAAATATCTCAATTTTTATGCTTTTATGTTTATGATCACTTTGATGATATGTGCGTGATTTTGACTTAATTTGAAATTTAAAATTTTGAGTTAAAATCTATAATTATTAATACATTTACGAAGCATCAAGTTATTCGTTTTTGATATATGAAGGGACAAGGTTATGGTGTTAATATGTCTTGTTGGTTCTTCATATATATTATGCTCATGAGGTGTTTATGATTTTATATTGGTTGTTTCGAGAAGATTAATAGGAGCGACAAGATATATAAAATTGATGGGAGACATAAGCTTTTAATAAGTTTAGTGGGACCCATGTCTATCTTATGTAAAGTCACAAATGTATTCCCAAGACACTTTATTACATTAAATTACATCGATCTTGTTTTATCTTTCATCTCTCGTAAATATTGATTAAATAAAAAATGGTTGAAACTGATAATTGCTGGAAAATGGTACAAAAGGAGAAGAAAGATCAATTAAGAGGGAATATTTGGAGAGAGGTATGCTAGAGATTTGAGAGTTTTTCCACAATTGATTATTTTCTCATTCGTACTTAATTTTTTTTGGGATAAATATTTTTGTTGACAACAAGGATTTATTTAAAAGTGGCAAAGAAAGACAAAGATTGATTTTGGTCTTCTCCCTTAAGGTTGTTTAATTTCTGCATTGTTTTCTCTCTTAAGAAGTTCCAATATTTTCCAGTGCTAATCAATGTTATCTTATGCAAATTGTGCTCATTTGATGTTCAAACATCTATATCCCCTCCTCCATCAGATTTCCAAATAATTATCAACAATCATTCCAAGGTGTTTGGTGAAATGAGTAAGGGTCTTCCACCTACTTGAGATCATGACCATACTATTCACTTGCAACTAAGAAGTGTACCACCTAACATTAGGCCTTACATGTATCCATATGCACAGATGAGTGAGATTGAGCGCATGATCCAGGAAATGTTAGAAGTTGGAATCATTCAACATAGCCAAAGTTATTTCTCTTCACCAGTGGTGTTGGTTACAAAAAAACATGGTTTATGTCGTATGTGTCCAGATTATAGACAACCCAAAAAAATGATCATCAAAGATAAGTTTCCTGTCCATGTCATTGATGAATTATTAGATGAATTTCATGGAGAAAATTCTTTACTAAGTTGGATCTTCGTTCAGGATATCATCAAATTAGAATGAGGCAAGAAGACATTCCTAAAACAAATTTTAGAACACATGAAGGTCATTATGAGTTTTTGGTTATTCCATTTGGACTTACTAATGCACCTTCCACATTTCAAAGCTTGATGAATTACATTTTCAAGCCCTTCCTTAGAAAATTTGTGTTAGTATTTTTTGATGACATACTAATATACAACAAATATTGGGAAGAGTATGTAAAACATGTTGACAGAGTATTACAACTATTGGAAGAGAAACAACGTTATGAAAACCCTTCCAAGTGTGCCTTTGAGTTTTAAGAAGTGGAATGTTTAGGTCATATTGTATCTCATGAAGCTGTAAAAGTGGACCCTAACAAAATTAAAGCTATGAGGGAATGGACAATTCCCAAAACCTGGAAGAAACTTAGAGGATTCTTAGGATTAACAGACTATTACCCCAAGTTTGTCAAGAACTATGATAAAATAGTAACACCCCTAATGGAATTATTAAAGAATGAAGAATTTTCTTGGACCGAAGAAGAAACTGAATATTTTGAAAAACTTAAGGAGGCTATGTGTACAATTCCCATCTCAGCTACACCTAACTTTACAAAAACATTTATTGTGGAGTGTGATGCCTCAGGCCATGGAATTGGTGTAGTTTTAATGCAAGAAGGAAGACCCCTTGCCTTTGAAAGTAACCAACTTAAAGGAAAAACTTAGTCAAACCCATTTATGAAAAACAAATGTTGGACATAATACACACAGTTCATAAATGACGCCCCTACCTAATAGGAAGACACATCAAGGTAAAAACAAATCATGACAGTTTGAAATACTTCTTGGAGCAACGATTATCTTCATAAGAGAAAAAAAAATGGGTTACAAAGATGTTGGGTTATGACTTTGAAATTATCTACAAAAAAGGAAAACATAATGTTGTGGCAGATGCCCTTTCTAGGAAAGAAGAGGAAACTGAAGATTCACTATGTGATATTTCTATCCCACAATCTAATTGGGTGGAAGAATCAAGGATAGAATAGAATCAATATCAAGAGGTATGCAAGATCATTCAACAACTACATGAAGACCCCGGTTCAGTATATAATTATGTATGGAATAATGATTTTCTATGGTATCAAGATTGCCTATACTTATGTAAGAATTCCCAACTCAAACAAAACATCCTTTTGGAATTGCACACTTATCCTATAGGGGGACATTAAGGATTCTTGAAAACATACCACAAGATCAAGAAGGATTTTTTCTAGGAAGGTCTTAAAAATGATGTTCAAATGTTTGAATATTTGGTCTTCCAAAAAAATAAGGGAGATACAATCAAGACTCCAGGTATCCTAAAACCATTAGCTATACCAAGCCAATGTCAGGAAGAAGTTTCAATGAATTTTATTACAGGTTTACCCAAATATGAAGGAAAGACTGTCATCATGGTAGTAGTGGATCGACTAACAAAGTATGCTCATTTTCTCTCTTTTTCTCATCCTTTTAAAGCAAGTACAATAGCAGTAGCATTCATGGAAATAGTTCAAAAACTACATGAAGTCCCCAAGATTATTGTAAGTGACAAAGACCTGATTTTCACTAGAATTTTCTGGATTGAATTATTTTCTTGTTTGGGTACACAATTGGCTCATAGCTCATCTTACCACCCTCAATATGATGGCTAAACTGAGATTGTGAATACATGTCTAGAAGGATATCTTCGTTTCTTTGCATCTGATAAACATACATAATGGGTCAAGTGGTTTCCCTTAGCGGAATGGTGGTACAACACATCCTTCCATACTTCATAAAAAATTTCCCCATTTCTGGGATTTTATGGATATCATCCTCCATCCATAACATCACCCTTGAAAGGGAATACAAAGGTTCAAGCAGTGGAGGACCACATAGGGAACCAAAAATAGGTCCTCAAACTATTGAAGGACAACTTGGTTATGGAACAAAATAGGATGAAACAACAAGCAGTTCAACATTACAATGAAAGGGAATTTGAAGTGGGGGATTGGGTATTTCTAAGGCTACAACCATATAAACAAATGTCCCTCAAGCAACAAAAGAAGGACAATAAATTATCACCCAAATATTATGGCCCCTATAATGTTTTGCAAAGGATTGGAAGTATGGATTACAAATTGGAGTTTCCTCCATCTTCACGTGTACATCCAGTCTTCCATGTTTCTTTCTTAAACAAGGTAATTGACAACAAGATCCCTATCCAAAATATTTTACCAGAGATAAATGAAGAAGGGGAAATAATACTAGAGCCAAAATCAATCCTTGAAACAAGAATTGAATAGCTGAGAAATTGAGCAATTACAGAGTACCCTGTCAAATGGAAGAACCTACTAGTGGAGGAGGTGACATGGAAATATAAGTTTTTCTTGCAGAAGAATCCATGGTTAGTCAAGTGTCGAGGATACCACTTGTTTGAAGGGGAGGGGAATGTAAAGCCCAATACAAATCCCAATGTTATGTATACAACCCCTTATTAAGCCCCTTATTGAATTATTACATTTCTTGTATTATAATTGTATGCAGTCTCTGAACCCCTTCATCACACCTTTTCATTATAATTGTACCCTTTGTCTCCTATATATACACCAAGGAGAGCTAGTCTTAGGAACATCTTATCTCAACTCATATTTTGTTCTAAAGTGGATATTTTGCAAGGAAGGTTTCACCCTCGAAGTGTACTATAATTTATTGATTTCTTATCATTTTTAAGGCAATGGATCATACCAACAACTCATTATCCCGACATTCGAATTCAACTTCCTAACCAAACCAACATTACTTGTCTATTTGATTATATTTTGGAAACTGTTCACACCTACAAGTAACTCAAACATTCTTGGAATGTTATATCATGAGATATTGAAATCCAAGAACAAAGAGATAATCTTGATAGGTAGGTTCGTAATGATCCTGCTAAGCCCTAAGTTGTCTTATGAACACTCATTTCCAATTTTCACATTGAACTAGAGGAAAATATCTTGAATTTGATCCTTTGGCTAAAATTGGGAGGTGGAAAATAATCTTAGAAAATATTCGTAGGAAACTTCGAAAAACTCTTTCTAAATCTAAAACAAAAGTTACAAGTTTTTCGTGAACATTTTCACTAAGGGAACAAAACATGACTTCTACTTTAGGCTTAAGTCAATCCTCTACCTCTCAAGCCTCAACCTCTCAGCTGATTGGGATCATGTACAACCATTTAAATCATGATCAATGTACAACTAATCCAGTGAAAGTTATTCCACAACCCTATGAAATGTGTCTTCACCATTGAATTTAAATCCAACAACTAACCCTCTTCCAAAATTTAAAGATCATTTTCCCAAGTTTTTAGGTAATGGGACTATTTCTATTGATGAGAATTTGATTGATTTTTTTTTTTTTTTCCATAATATTGACACTAATGATAATGATACATGTATGAGATCATTTGTTAATTATTTGGCAGGGAAGGGAACTGTTGATTTTTTCAAATTGCCTCCTAAAGTATTTTCTACTTGGGATTAACTTTGTTACTGGTTCAAATCAACTTATGGACAACCTCAAAGCCTAACCGATTTACTAAAAAGTTATAATAATTTGGCATCCAATCAAGGTGAAACCATAAAATACTTTAACTTGTGTTTCACTAAATCGTATAATCAAATTTAAAAAATTATTAGGCCTCATAATCAAGCTTCTCTCATGCATTATTACAATACTTTACCTCCTTATCGTCATATATTAGAAAAGAAAAATGGAATCAATTTAGGGCCAACCCTATAAACTTGACTTGAATATTAAGAACAATCCCCGAGGATAGGTTGATCCGTATTTTATGAGCAGAACGAAATGAATACATATTATTAAAATATTCTTAACACATAATAACATAGATACAATAAAACTTGTTTTCTATTCAATAAGGATATAAGCTAAAACTGTAAAATGCAATGGAAAACAAGCTTGCTGGAATGGTGGCGGCTTATCTCTGAGAAGAGATGTGACGACTGTGCTCATTCGCAAGAAGATGATTGTTACAATGAGGCTCCAAATTCCTTTTTAACATAAGTAAAATCCAAAACCCTAACCCCGGAAGATGAAAATCCAAAGGGTTTGTGGGCTCCGATGGGGGTAGTTGATACGTCAACTTCCTAGGGGTGTAACTTTTTCATACGATCTCCGTTTGGGGAGCTCGATACACCGTTGGAAAGTTATAAATGAGAAGAACAATTTTTGACTGGCTTAAGTTAGTGATTTTTGACAATCACATAGGCCCCAAATCCCCAAAACACGTTGTTTAGGGCCTCAAAACGACCCGGAAGTTTGGAACCCGAAAAATTGTCGAAAAACTGCCAAGATGGAAATTTTTTTTTCGAGCCCGTGGAATCGATGGGGGGCCACCGATATCCACCTGGACAAATCCTCCCTCATTAGGAAGAAATGGTCTCCATTGTGTTGATTTCCCGGGGGAGAGGGGGAAGCGTTTGCTGAATCTGAATCTTGGTGAGCTGCTTGCCTTGCTAGAGAAGTTGCGTTGCTTAGCTTGTTGAAGGATGTCACGAACCTATGGCTAGAAGGGTTGGAGATTTTTAACCAGTATGAATACATGAGATGACTGTGTTCAGAAGGAATCTTTGCTCTTTGTTGCAACCTTGTCGACCTGCTTCTGTTGGATAGAAGGTGCTTGGGCCGAGGCTGTAGTGGTTGCAGTATCCTTCTGTTCACCTTTTGAACAGATGGTGAAGAAGCTGAATTTTGTAGCATGAGATACTACCTTGCGGCATTGTTTAGGTGGGACAATAGTTGGAACTACCTCTTGTATCCTATAGAGATGCCCCCCCAGAGTAACAATGACACTACGTGGTCGAGACTCATAGATAGAATGGCGCTTCCACATATATGGCTGGCCCAAGAGAACATCACAGACATCCAATGGAAAAACATCACATAATACTTCATCCTTGAAAGGATAGATGCTGTATGACAATCGACACTGCTGGATGACACGAAGATCTTGTCCTTGTCGAAGCCACCCAATGTTGTATGGCTGCGGGTGTGGTGTTGTGGACAATCCCAACTGTTTGACGACCTCTGCTGAGTTGAGGTTTTTCTTACTTCCTCTATCAAAAATAAAATGCAACGAGGTCCCCTTCACCCACATCTATGAATGAAAAATGCGCTCCCTCTCTTAAGGATCCGTGGGTTCTTCTGGTTGAATTGCTACGGTCACGACAATAGCAGTTGGGTATGCGTCGATGATATGTCTTCTATCAATATTTTATGAATCAGGTTCTAAATTAGGGTTCGACTCCTCTTTGATCTCGACCACCAATGAATGTTTTGAGCAACATTCATCGATGTTGTTCCAGGGGATTTTGTGGAAATCACACCATTTTTTAGTGTCCTTCTTCGTCTTCCCGTGACCCTTCTTTTCCCATGGCTTGGACTAGTTTTCAAGAAGTTTTTTGTTAGGGTCGTCTTTCTCATACTTCGGTTTTTGTGGATTTGCAGATCCTAACTCCCATTTATTTTGGTGCTTAAAGTTTTGCTCGATTTTAACAACATATCAATAAGCACTACTGAGTGATGAGATGTACAGAAAATCCATTTCAGTTTGGATGTATCTGTGTAGAGCCCCGTGGTATTTCAGAACCAAATGTCACTCGGAGTCTTTGATACCCATCTTGGTGTGCAAGGTATGGAAGGTATTGGTGAAATCCAACACTACTTGGCCCCTCTCTTGCCACAGTGTGGTCCATCTCGTGTACTAGTCCTCATAGTTTCCAATAGGGTAATACTGTTCCTTTACTGCATCCACAAAAAAATCCCAAGTCTTCTCAACCCCATATATTCCAGAATCCTCTATGGAACTTTTCTCCCAGTAAGTTTCCCACCAATGTTCGACATGGGGGAGAGCCTTAAGGAGTGAAAAGGTGATATTTTCCCTATCAGAAAAATGGTGAACATAGAAATAACCTTCTAGCATATTTAACCATTTGTCTAGGGCATCTGCATCTATCTGAACTTCAAATACGAGATATCAAACTTAACCTATACCTTGAAAGGTGAGGTGCCTCCAAAGTGGTCGCTTGATGAAGACATGCCTGTTTTTATCGGCAGGCGTTGAAGGATGTGGGAAAAATTCTCCATCATTTCGTTCCTCTATTGCATGAGAGATTTCTCAAGAAATATATGAATAGAATCTTCTTCTCTGCCATTTTTCTTTTCTTCCTCCATGGAGGGTTTCTTGGGAATGCGAGAGCGATTTTCCTCAAGAGAGACAAGCTCGAGACCCAACTTGCTATACTCATACCTCGTTGGGGACATGCACTGAAAAACGATCAAGAACGACCTGCTTTGATACCACTGATCTATATTTTATGAGTAGAACAAAATGAATACATATTATTAAAAGATGCTTAACACAAAATAACATAGATACAATAAAACTAGTTTTCTATTCAATAAGGAATTACGATGAAACTGTAAAATGCAGTGGAAAACAAGCTTGCTGGAATGATGTCGGCTTATCTCTGAGAAGAGATGTGACCACTGTGCTCATTCGCAAGAAGATGATTTTTACAATGAGGCTCCAAAGGCCTTTTTAACATAAGTAAAATACAAAACCCTAACCTCGGAAGATGAAAATCCAAAAGGTTTGTGGGCCCCGATGGGGGTAGTTGATACGTCAACTTCCTGGGGGCGTAACGTTTCCATACAATCTCCATTTGGGGCACTCGATACACCATTGGAAAGGTATAACTGAGAAGAACAATTTTCGACTAGCCCAAGATAGTGCTTTTGACAATCACCTGGGCCCCAAATCCCCAAAAAACGTCGTTTAGGGCCTCAAAACAACCCCGAATGTTTGGAACCCGAAAAATTGCCAAGATGGAAAACTGTTTTTCAAGCCCGTGGAATAGGTGGGTGGCCACCGATATCTAGCTGGATCATAGGTATTCCTTTTGAATATTCAAACAAACAAACTAATTTGATATTTGTCTTACAACTAGTTCAAGATATGAATAACAAAATGATCTCCTTTCAGAAAATGGTGATTACTCAATATCCGTATAAATCTCCACGCAAGCCTCTCTTTGCAATCATAATCAAACTTTTCATCCCAAGAATATTCTTTCCCATGCTTGGTGCAATTTTTTTGAGGGAAATCATGAAGAAAGTATTTGTGAACTTAGAAAAATGCTCGAGAAATGAACTTTGGAAAAATACTTGAATCTATAGTTGCTACCTTAGATTGGGCACCAAGGAAGATGTTATGTTATTTGATACCAAAAATCATTCTTATTTTAACAAAAAAAAGGTGGCTTCCAAAATAACACTACTGCGTATAATTATTTTTGTTCATCCTCTCAGAAATATGATTCACATACTACCTCTAGCCCAACTGTCAATCAACAAAGAATTTTCAACAATATGTAGTTAGTCAATCTTATTCTTCCACTTCTTTTCAAAGGTATAATATCTTGAAACAGATGGATACTATTAAGGCAGATGCCACTCTTTTAAATATGATCACTATTATGGAACAAGAAGAATATCTCAAAGATCTCGTAGAGGGTAAATCCTATTGTGGCTAGTTTGACTGTTGAAGAAGATGAGGAAGAATATTCCGAAAACAAAGTCCCGCCTATAAATCCTTCTGGAAACTCATGTAGGAACCCTCTTGTTGACGGACCAAAATGGCCTGTCAATAAATAAGGGAGAATTCTTGATGGTGAGTCCCAATTAGACTCACTCTCATTTGGGGTAGAAAAATATGACTAATGTGTGGGCCTAGTTGCCACTAATATATTAGAAAGCATATAAGAAAATAAAAATTCCTTCAAATAATTTTGTTAATTCAAGTTCTAACTAATAAAAATAAAATCTTAACTATCTAATCCATCTATCTTTATAACCTATCTTGATCGGGAGATTATCTAAGAATTTAGATCCAACATTAAGTTAGATTTCTTAACATTGAAGGAATTCAAACTACAAGCAATGTATATAAAACAATACAAAAACGGGTATAACTCATAAAGAATTATCAATTACACCTGCAACATTACCACTGTATCTGATAGAAACCAAAAACTAATTAATTTATTAAATGATTCACACTGAAATAATTCAAATGCATTATTATTCCAAAAACTAATGAAATTAACTAAGAGTACATAAGAATATCATAAGACATTTAATACCATTTATGGCCACCAAATTGAGCTTCTACACTTTATTCGTGCAATAAGAATATTAACATGTTACAATGGGGAAAATTCCTTCTCTCATACAATGGTGTTTCTTTTATAGAATAAGAAATACCTTCCAATTTATGTAATTGTTAATCATTATAGTTACATTGCTTCAAATCACCTCTTTTTTCTTAATATACATTTCATACTCCCTTTACATATTTACTTATGAACATACAAAAATTACTAACAAAATTCAAGAAGACTCTTTTGTAGCTAAATTACTTATGTAGGAAGTCCATAAGTCATAATTCTTGGAAATTTCTTCGACCTTTCCCAACTGCATTCTCTCGATTTGCAATTCTCCATCATATATCATTTCAGCCACTTCTCGTTTCAATTCTATTTGAATTCTCTTTATGTAAGCTTCAATCACGGTGGTAAGTGTTACTGGTTTTATCAGGTAGTTGTTCATAACATCCTTGTTTATTTCATTCAGTTGTTCAATGACTTGCTTTCTCTCATCCTTGTTCTTTTCCACCTCTACTATCTGTAGCTTGCTAGGAACTGCTTGACATAGTTCATCCATGGATGGCATGCACAATTTCTTTAGGATTTCATTTGCTGAGTTCCATAGCCTAAAACAAGCCTTAGTGGTTATATTCACTGTTTCCTCAACATCGACCTTACAGTACACCTTCCAARTATCTAGCAATACTTGTGTTTTCCCCTTCTCCCTTTGATTAAATATAGGTAAATCTGAAGGAGCCTCTATATAATATTTTTTCCAATCCACTACTGCATCAAAAGCATCTCAGGAAGATTTTATTTTATGATTTTGTTCTTCAAMTTGGTCTGAGAGTTTGGTTAATTCATCATGTTATTCCTGTATTTTGTTTAACTTAGTGAATAAATTTATCTGACTTTCTCTTAGACCTTCATTGGATATGGTGGATTTTTCTTTTACAACCTCTAGTACATTTGTGATTTTATTTCTCTCCTTTAATTTTACCTCAAGTTTATGGATTTTTTATCCATATTCTATAATCATTAAATTATGCTTCTCAGAGAGAGAAACCTTTTCATGGTTTTCTTCCCTTAAATTCTCCATATCCAACATATGTGTCTTCTTCAATGTCTCCACCTCATATCTGTGCAATTGGTATTTTTCATTGGTTTGGTGCTTGAATTATTCTTCCATTTAACCTCTCTACTGCTTCAACTAGTCCTCAAGAACTAATACTTTTTCCTTATAGGTCTCTAATGTGGCACTGAGTTCACTAACAATAATTGAATTTTCTCTTGCAAAGGCACTTAGAGAAGATGTTGTATCTTCATCATTATTATTAGGGTCTTTCCCTAGGTTCCATAAAATTAAATGATCTAATTGATACCCCTTTGTTGGGAGAGTATTCTATCCTTTGCTTCTTTGTCGATCTCTTAGAAATTCATCTTTTGTATTTGTTGAAAAAATAATCTCCAGGGACACCGCAACATCATCAAAATCCATTATCTAGGAAGGGGAGTAAAAGAATCCAGCTGGTATTGTATTGTGTGGGGTACCAGGGTTGATGGGGGAACCAAGTAGTGTGATACCCTATGTTGTGCTAGGGATAGAGCCTTTGTCTTTATCCTCTTCCAATTTCCTCTTTTTCTACTTCAATTGCCTCTTCCTGTTTCCTTCTTGCTTTTGCTTCTTCTCTCCTTTTTCTTTCTTTCTCCATTTTTCTCTTTTCTTCCTCTGCAACCTTTCAACCTGCTTCACCTTATTTCTTCTTGTGTTAAGTTCTCCTCTTATCTTCTTTTCTTCCTCTTCTTTATTTCATTCTTCTCCTTCCTTCTATTTCTCCTTCATTCTTAATTTCTCCTCTGCTTCTAAAGCCTTTTTTACTTGTTCTTCTTCTTTCTCTGCATGAGTATTCTTTTTGGATTCATCTTGTTCTTGTTCAACTGCTAAAAAATGTTCTCTTTGTTCCCTATCCATTTTTATTTTCTCTTCTTTCGAAGAGTGTGAATTTTCGTGTTCTTGTCCATCCTGAATTCTATCCAATCCTCCCTCAAAGGACATGGCTCCCTCGAAAATGACATCTGATGGATTTGGATCATGCTTAAGAGGGTGTATCATTCCCAATGATTTGAGATGTTCTACTACCACACCCTTTGGGTCATGGTAACTGTCCTCACCTGTACATAAAATAATATTCTTTAGAGATTTGGCCTCCTTCCTGGCATGAGGGACATTTAATAGAGAAAAAATATCACTTTTATGGGAAACCTTGGCCATATTCTCTTTGAACTTGAGGCTAAGAATTTATTAATCCCCACGCCAAAAATTTTGGTTCTTTGCGCAGTTGCAAGACCCTAGGTTCAAGTTATCTTGACCAACAAAAACCTTCACACACCGACCCTTTTCAACAACACCTTCATGCATATGAAGTCTCACCCGAGGTATCTATTGGGGCTGCATGAACCAAGTTTCTGCAGTAGTGAGGGCATGGGAGGGGATTGTCTTTGTCATTCTTACTTATGTTTTCTATGAAACATTATTCTTTATTGGTTATTCTTAGGTTACTTAGTGAATTTAGTTATGTATTACCATTATCCTTCAAATTACAACATAAACTAATTACTGTAATATTCATAACCATTGCACAACTATTAAGTAAGGAACATATATAATCTAACATGCATAAAGATAATATTCATCACATAAAATACAACAACAAAATATTTAACATGGTTTACCCAACTTTGGGGTACGTCCAAAATGACTGACTTCTTTATTATGCTTTCTGTAATTGTCTTAGGCTTGCACACTACACTTAAAAAGATACATCATATTATATTTCCCTCCATTCTAGCCTAGCCTCTTTGCAGTGAAAGCCTCCTTCTCTCTGCAACATCTCCTTACTGCTCATACATAGAATCTTCTCTCCAACATAACTCTTGAGAAGGACTCACAAAAGGGTGACAACTAACAATGAGGAACTAAGCAGAACCCCTATTCTCCCAACCCATTACATATTTATACATAAATTATAGGGTTTAAAAACCTACTTTGTTCATCCCCAAAACTCTATTACGATTCAGGATAACTCAAATTAACTTGCTGTTCGGGATTTTCTTTCCTGCTTTTCCTTCTACATGCTGCTTTTGTGCTCTGATTGTTTTTATTCCTTATTTTGTGTGTCCTCCTATATTTAGCACATGGGGTTGTCATCCTTCCTTTTTTACCGCTTTATTCTCTTTATTTATCCCTTTCTTTATTCTTCTTCTTTATTCTTTTACTTTATTATTCTTCTTTATTCTTTTCACTGCGCACTATACCCCTGAATGTGCCTCAACTGTGCACTCCCTAGTATTCCTTCTTCTTCTATGCATATCATCTATACTTAGTATTTTAATGCTTTTTATTTCCAAAATTCCTATCCAACATGCCCCCAACACTCACCTGTGGCTCGTCCCAAGCCACCTTAGGCTTGTTTCCTACTCCTCCAATCTTCGATGAACTTTTGGGAGGCTTCCTTAACTACCTCAACTTCCTTTAGTATTGTTGCCTTTGTTTCCACAATCTCTGCTTGATTCAGATTTATTTTGAGAATGAAATGAAGGAAGAGATACAACAATGAAAGATACAAAGATATTGCGAGACACACATAAATATTGCAATAAACACATAGATACAATAATGCACAATTTTTATTAATTATATAATGTACAAAAACTATAAAATTACAGATTGAATGACTCACTAGAATGGTGACAACTTATCTTTGAGAAGATATGTGATGGATATGCTCATTCGCAAGAATATGATGATGTTTTCAATGAGGATCTAGAGACCTTTTTAGAATAAAGAAACTACAAAACCCTAACCCCAGAAGATGAAATTCCAAAAGGTTTGCAGGCCTTGATGGGGGTAGTTGGTATGTAAACTTCCCAAGGGTGTAACTTTTGATTATGATCTCCGTTTGGGGATTTCTATACCTCGTCGGAAAGGTATAGCCAATGATTACATATTCCATTTGGCCCAAATGATGCCTCCAGTGGGGAAACATCACACTATACCTCATCCTTGAAGGGCTTGATGTCATATGATAGGAGACACTGTTGGATGAAACAAATATCTCATTCCTGGCGGAGCCATTTGATGTTGTATGGATGTGGGTGTGGTGTTGTTGGAAAATCCAACTTCTTTATGAACTTTTCTAAGATGAGTCCCTTCTGGATTCCGCTATCAACAATAAAATTCAACGGGGTCCCCTTCACCCACATCTGTGAATGGAAAAGGAACTCCCCCTCCTCAGGATCCTCTGGATCTTCTGGTTGTATTGTTGCGGTCACGACAATATAATTGAGATTTGCATCAATTATCCGTCTCCTTCTATTATTTTCTAAATAAGAGGCTGAGTCGGGGCTTGGCTCTATTTATTTGATCTCGACTACGAATCACTGTTTCAAGTGACATTCATCGGTGTTGTGCCAAGGGATTTTGTGGAAGTCGCACCAATTCTAGTGTCCTTCTTCATATTCTTATTTCTTTTCTTTTCCTGTGGCTTGGAATGACTATCTTGAGGTTGACTGTTCTGTGAGTTAGGGATTCCTTTACCGTACTTTGGTTGTTACAGTTTTGTAGACCCAAATTCTCGCTTGTTCTTTTGCTTAAATTTTTTCTCGATTTTGACAGTAGATCTATAAGAGGCTCCCAGTGATGATATGTCCAAAAACTCCATTTCAGTTTGGAAGTACTTGTGTAGAGCCCCACGATATTTCCAAACCAGATGTCTCTCATAGTCTTTGATACCCAGCTTGGTGCGCAAGGTATGGAAGGTATTTTTGAACTTTGACACTATTTGGTACTGCTTTTGATGTAGCGTGGTTCATCTCATGTACTGTTCATCATATTTTCCCACAGGGTAATATTACTCCTTGACTGCATCCATAAAATAATACCAAGTGGGATCGACCCCAAATATTCCAAACTCCTCTGTGGAACATTTATCCCAGTAAGTTTCCCACCAATGTTTGACATGGGGGAGATCCTTGAGGAACAAAAAGGTAATCTTTTCTCTGTCGGAAAAATTGTGAACATAGAAATAACCTTCTAGCAAATTTAACCATTTTTTCAAAGCATCTGCATCAATCCGACCTTCAAATACGAGAATATTGAAATTAACTTGTACCTTGAATGGAGTAGCATCTCCAAAGCGAGTGCTTGATGAAGACACACATGTTATTGTCGACAATCGTTGAAGAATTTGGGTGAAATTATCCAACATCTCATTCCTCTGTTGCGCAAAGGCTTTTGCAAGAAACAACGTGATGTGATATTCTTCTTCCACATATCTCTTTTCTTGTTCCATGCGAGGTGTTAGTATTTTTTGTTGATCTTTAAAAAAAACAGGAAAAAATAGCGCCATTTCTAAGTGTGCTAAGCAGAACCTTAATTTGACAGATCGATGAAACCTTAGCGGGAGCACTAAAATAGTAGGCTAACACATATTGAAGCTAGGTCATCTAGACCACATATTACCAAAGATATCAATGAATCTAGTCTATTGCGGAGTTATAAAATGATTGAAGTTTAATGAGTAAAGAGGTCTCCAAAATTTAAATCGTGGTATAGGTTGTGGTGTACGTGGAAATTTGTGATTGAATGCGGAAGTTAAAATGGTGTGGATCCAAACCACCCTCAAAAAATTTTGAAATCACGTGCTAATATCATGTCAAGGGTCCACTCTGAGAGCTATGTGTGACAACAAAGCTTGAAGTCAAGCCAAGTCATCAAAGGGGAAAGTCATGAGGACCATGCTTGCACACCATTCGTCCACGTAGTGCCAAATGCACACATAAGTGCTGCCAAATAAATATTAATCATTTGACACTGTCAAAATAAAATAACCATCATTGAGTATTTACAACTGAAAATCATGGAGAACATGATAGCATGGAGGTCATTATTCCCATAGGATCATTAGCTAGTAGCCAATGATTATGATTGATTGCGGATTTTTCTCAAAGGCAGGTAGTATCATTATGTTTTGGGAGATATATTTAAGAGAAGTTAACGATTTATTTCAGAGTGAAATATCTGCAAATTAAATCACCCATCCAATTCATCCTACTCATTTTTATTCAGTTCGTGTGCGGTTATGGGGGAAAATAGGCACATGTTTCCTAACGAACCAGAGGATGCTAAAGGGAAAAGTTTAATGAAAGAGAAAGACTCGGTTGTTTTCAACAAATCAGAAGGTTCGAATAGTGAGACAAAATCATTTCCAGCAATTCCAGATAAAGAGAGAGAAAGGCATGCTGCACAAGTCATAATGAAAAAAACTCATACACAATCTACTAATAAAATGAGGTTAAGCACAGAGATTAGGGTGAACCCTTTTCTAAAATATTTGATCATTAATATAGATAAATTCGAGGATGAAGATAACACACAATCTAGTAGAAGAAAAGAACCAACCAAACAAAAGAGGTGGCTAAAGATGAAGCAGTCAAAGGAATCGAGGAAGATCAACCTAGCTATCTTGATATGGAGATTAAAATCTCAAATAGATTGCATGGCAAGAAGATCCTCTGAGATGCAAACAATAAACATTTGATGAGATGATCCCAAATATTTTAGATTTTATTTCTATTTGTGTAGATGTGTTGTAACTGTTTAGTAAGACATTTTAGATATATAAGAGATTATTCTCAATGTAGAAAAGGGGGGCGAGTTGGCAGAAGCACAAAGGACAAATTGTACTGATCATTGTAACAATTTCTGAATCTGAAAGAATACAAGTGGAGATTTCTAGAGTTTTTTCATACCAAAGATTCATGTGGTGATGACCTGAAGTATGTGTTTCCTTTCATGTATATTTTTCTAGTTTTCTTTCCCTTCATCTGCAACCTTTCATATGTTTAAAATTTGATGTTAAAGGGTCTAAAATTCATGCAAATAGTGCTTTAGATTCAAGCAATTTCAAACTCTACTTTTCTTTCTTAACTCATCAGAATTCATCTCTTTGGTCCTCTGATTGATGTTATATGTTTCTTGTTTCTTCCATATTATCACAACAAATTAAAAAACTGAAAGTTCATCACCTACCTTGCCTTTGCTTCCTTGAGAAATCTACCTACCAAACACTATTTCAATTGTTTTCATAGTTGACTCCATTTCCCAATAGGTTCCTTTCCTTCTTCCCAACACACCTCATAATGTTGGGTATGTGTTATATTATTTGCCTCGTTTTTCATGTCGCATTTTTGCCTCATTTTTAGTGTTGCCTCAATTTTTGTTTCCATTGTTGGGAGGTTTTTTGGCACATGGTTTTTTGCCAATGGTTTTCTATTTCTGGTTAATGAATTAGGGTTGTTGACTAATCTAGGTCATTGGGTTAGGGTTTTGGATGCTGCTGGCTTCTATATGTATATTGTATTGTAAAAAATGCATCACTATGAATGCATATAGAATATGTTGGTTTTCCCGGTTTGGGTTTCCAGGGGAGAAATCTTTGTGTAATGTTTGTATTTTCCATTGTATCTTTTCTGCTCTTTTACTGAAAATATTTTTGCAGTAAATATTGTACAAGGTTAAAATGTACATTTGGTATCAGAGCTTTTTTGGCTTCAGGGGGATGCCTTTGTGGTCAAGGGTTTGGATCGAGACTGTGATAAGCCTTGTTACAATGGTATATCTGTGGTATTGATTTTTGAGGTGAAAAGAAATGGCGAGCAATTTGAAAATGGATATCTAGAAGTTTAATGAGAAACATTTTGAGCTATGGAAGCTCAAGATGGAAGAGATGTTGATGGAAAAATATCATTGGATCACGGTAGATCCAGGTACTGCACCTACATAAACTTCAACATATGACTGGAAAAAGTTGGATCAGAAGGCGAAGAGCACAATCCGACTGTGTCTCAGATTCAGTGTTACTGAATGTGTCAGAGAAAGCTACAACCAAGGATTTATGGGATAAGTTGGGGAAGTTGTATCAGTCTAAGTCCCTAGTAAATAAAATATTCTTTAGAAAGAAGTTGTATAACATGAGGATGATAGATAGAGACTCAGTGGCAAAGCATTTGAATGCCTTCAATTCCTTGGTAAGTCAGTTAGTATCTATTGAGATTAAAATTTCAGATGAAGATAAATGTATCAGTTTACTGTGTTCTTTACCAGACTCGTGGGATAGTTTGGTTGTGTCCATAGTTAGTAATACAACTGACTTGAAGTTGATGAAGTGGTATCATCCTTGTTGTCGGAGGAGATGAGATGGAAGAATATGGAAGGACAGAGCACAAACGCATTATTTGTAAGAGGATGTTCCCAGGAAAGAAATAGATCTAAGTTCTTAAGTGGGATATCTAAGTCTAAGGGTAGATCTAAATCTCCTAGAAAGTTTGTAAAGGTATGTTGGAGATTAGGAAAAGAAGGGCACTACAAGAAGCAATGTAGATACAAAGTTGAGAAAAATAAGGGATTTGAATAATCTCCTTCTACATAAGAAAATACCTCCAAGGAAGAAGGAGGGTATGTGTACTTGGATTTTTCGAGCACACATGCATATCATGAGGCATGGTTGGTTGACTCAGGTGCATCCTTTCATATGAATCCCCATAAGGAGTGGTTCTATGAATATGAAAGGTATGATGGACGTAATGTTTTCTTAGGTGATGATTCGACAACTAGAATCATAGGACGAGGAAAAGTCAAGTTGAGGCTCATAGATGTAAGGATTATAACACTTCCTGGTGTTCTACACATCCTAGTTTTGGACATAAATTTGATTTCTGTAAGAAAAATGAATGATGCAAGGGTAAAAACAATATTTGAAAAGGAAACCTGCAGGATGGTTTGAGGAGAAATGGTGTTGTTGAAGAGAGTTCATTTTGGAACTCTGTATAAGATGCAAGGAAGCACTATTAGTGATGGTTGCAATAGTTCCAGTGTTTTTGATATTGGAGTTGAAGAATAAATAAATCCTACAGTCTCTGGAGAAAAGGTTATGCTGTGGCATCAAAGACTAGGGCATATTAGAGAGAAGGGTCTTCTACACGGTAAAGGTGTGGTTGAAGATATGACTAACTGTTCTCTGGATTTTGATTTCTGTGAACATTGTGTATATGAGAAGAAGAATCAGGTAAGATTCCCCTCTGGTGCAATGAGGGAAGAAGGAATTTTACAGTTAGTTCACAGTGATATTTTTGGACCTATGTCGGTCCCATCATTGGGAAAATCTATGTATTATGTCTCATTTATAGATGAATTCTCGAGGAATACTTGGATATATTTCCTCAAGAAGAAATCTGAAGTATTTGATAGGTTTAAAGAGTTTAAGGCTCTTGTTGAGAATCAAATAGAGAAAAGAATTAAGGTGTTGAGGACAGATAATGGCGGAGAGTTCTGCAGGAATGAATTTGAATAATTCTGTAAGAAGTGTGGTATAGCAAGGAAAAATACTACTCCATATACACCTCATCAGAATGGATTTGTAGAAAGGATGAACGTGACGTTGATGGAAAAGGAAAGGTGCATGCTCAGTGGTGTTAGGTTAGGGAAAGAATTCTGGGCAGAGGAAGTGGGTACTGCATGTTACCTGGTCAACAGATCACCCTGATCATCCCTGAATGATAAGAATCCATAAGAGGTATGGACTGGTAGGAAACCTTCTCTCACACATCTCAAGGTATTTGGATGTGATGCATATGTTCATGTTCCAAAGGAAAACAAGAGTAAGCTATATAAGAAGGCTGAAAAGTGTATCTTTATTGGATATAAATATGGTCTCAAAGGTTATAAGCTTTGGAACCCAGAAAATAATAAGGTAGTGTATAACCGAGATGTGGTATTTAGAGAAATGAAGGATGTTGTTAAACATGAAGTCTTACCAAGTAAGGAAGAACCAAAGAAAATAGAGTTTGATTTAAAGGATGATAAATCAGACTTTACAGAAGAACAAGAATCAAAAGAAGAACATCCTCATACTCCAGTATTGAGGAGATTGGTTCGATAAAGAAAGCTACCAAAAAGGTATACTCGATCTGATTTCCATTCAATTTTTTTTTTGTCTATTACTAATGATGATCCTAAAGCGGTCATGGAGGCAGTGAATTCAGAGGATGAAAATCTCTGGAAAAAGGCCATGGACGAAGAAATGGTAGCCTTGGATAAGAATAAGGCTTGGGATCTAGTGGAGTTGTCGACTGGAAGAAATCCCATTGGCAACAAATGGGCATTTAAAAATAAGTTGAATGCATAAGGAAAAGTGGAGAAACACAAAACTCAGTTAGTAACAAAGGGTTATTCCTAGGTTGAGGGAATTGATTTTGGTGATATTTTTTCTCCTGTTGCCAAGTTAATCTCTATAAGATTTCTGTTGTCCATTTCTATTACATTTGATGTTGAAATAGAACAGATGGATGCGAAGACAACATTCCTACATGGGGATCTGGAAGAAGAAATCTATATGAAGAAGCTAGAAGGATTTGTTGTGAAGGGAAAGAAAGAGCTGGTATGCAAGATGAAAAAGTCCCTGTATGGTTTGAAACAATCACCAAGGATGTTATTAGCGCGGATTTGATCAGACCAAGGTCCTTATCAGGTTACCAAAAAAAGGTACTGTGTAGTCTAGAGTGCTGGCATTTTCATCTCCTCCGAAGAGAAGAAGTCTCACCCGAAGCGCTGCTGAGACTGATAGATAGGGAAGGGTAGGGAGAAGACCAAAGAGGATCCATAGAGCAGTAAAAAATCATTCATGTTCTTATGTAAGAGAAATTAAAAAATCTAAAACATATAAATGCAGGAATCTAGCCTACTTACGTTGTGATTAAACATTCAAACGTTGAACCATCAAATAGAACTCATAAAACATAAAGGAAATACTGTAATGCATAAGTAAGCACGTAAAGACACAACATATTTTGAATTTTAGTCCTGCTTCATATTATCCTTAGGATATTTCTCTGATTACAGACTCAGAATTACATAGTAGGGCTCAGTACAGATTCTTGGCTCTTAGACCCATGTCACAGAGCTCTAATCCTCTAGTTGATAGTTCTAATCCATTACAGACTCAGATGTATCTTTTCCCATCCTACAACAATTATCAACAACTAATCCCAAAAACTGGGCGACTCTGACCAAACTGACTCAACTCGACTCAGCTGACTAACTCAGGAACTAATGAACCAATTACAGAGCGACGAAGCAATAAACAGGTGAAAAACAACAATAACGACAACAACCCTTTTATAATTACGTTTGGTCCTATATATAGCTGGGTTGTGTCCAAGGATTATTTTAGGGGCTAAATTTCCCTCATGGGCTAATTTTCCATTGTTTTTCCCAAAAAAATATTCTCCATTCTAAAAATGTTTCACCCAAATTCTATAGGATAAAATTATTTTACCTTAAAAATTGCTAAACTTTTATACAAACTGTATAAAATCCTTAGAAATTTGAATATTTTTACAAAAATATCGACAAACATTTATAGTTGACATATGAAGGATTAGTAAGATTCTCCAAGGTTTCTACAGTTTAAAATAAATTTCCATCCTTAAAATCATCCTTGGTTGTGTCTTCCTTCTCGGTTTGCATACTTTCTTGTTTTGTTGCAACCATTTGTTGCTTCGCTGGTGTTGTGTTGGCTTCTGCAACTGCTTTCTATTTCCTTTCTCCCAACCTCTGATGGAGTTTGCGTAACTCTTTCTTAGTCAAAACTTGCACAATTTTTTCTCAAAATGAAGGGCCCAACAGGCTCCGACCACAATCCTTGACTCATCCTTGAGTCAAGATCTTGGTTCTTTCACATCCTCCAGGAGCATCTGTTGTTTTCCCTTGTTCTTCTTTTCTTCTTCTTTGGGCTCTCCTGTTTGTGCTCTTTCTTCCTTTATCTCCTCGAATGAAGGGCACAATTCTGGTACCATCTCTAATGCTATGTGCTTTACTTCTTGAAAGATTTCAACTTTTTCTTGCCATTTCCGGACGAGGAGTGCTGCTTTTGCCAGAAACTATTGGGTCATCTCTTTACTGTATTCCTTTGGCATGGACACAACCAACAAGTTCCACTCGGAATCGGCTGTTGCCTCGACCTGATGCATTTTCATATAGGCGGTCTGAATTACTGGTCGAAAATCACACAACTCTTTCTTAGCTACAAATTGTGCCTCATAGAGTATTTATTTTGTTGTCAGCCTGCTGAATTTGGTTGAACTTCTGCTGCTGCTCCATGGGGTCCATTGTGACCGCAACTTCTTCGTTCAGTAATTGGATATTTATGCACACCTCCTCTAAGACCTAATTTTGTTGAGAGATGATTCCCATATAGTCGCTGACTTCTCTGAATATTTTGGTGCAGTCCGCTGTGTAATGGTGCAGTGCTGCTTTGGCATTGTTGCCTTGCAATATTATCTTCTGCATTTGTTCCTGGAGATGTTGAGGATGCTGTTCTACTTCCTTCTGGACCTGTTGTAGCTTCACTTGGATTTGGTCAGTGCGATTGGCGAGTTGCATCCATGCTTCCTGTAATAACTTGATCTATTTCTATGGCTCGCTTACGTCACTGGCCTTGGGTTGTTTAGGTGCAACCTTCTAAATCTCTGGCCAAGACTCAACAAGTTTTTCCTGCACTTTTTCCAGTTTGTGGTGGAATTGGAGTTTGTCATGTGTTTCCTACATTCTATATGTGTGTGCCGCAAATTATTCCTTCCTTGCAATCTCGATAGATCTCTCGGCCTCCTGGAGTCTTTGCTCCAACTGGTCTATGGATTCCCTGATTAATCCAAATAATTGTGGCCCTGGACAGTGTACCATGTCGGTATATGAAGGAGGTGCTTCGGTGGGTGCTCACTTATATAGTGGGAGTCCACTGGTCATTGAATGGTTTGAGCGAGTTTCTACCTCTTCCTTTGTTGGTGGCGCTGGTTTGATTCTCAGCCTTAGATCTGCTGGAAAAAGAGTCATAACCTTTGTTCTGGATATGCAGAGTTGCATCAATTCTGCACATTGTTGAGGGTTCTAGAGAACCTGCTCCATTTGTGCTCGCATGACTGTCGTATCCTGCTCAGTTGTCGTTTCTGGTTTGTTTTGTGCATCTGGTATTTGTGGTTCTTCCGATTCTTCTTCTGGATGTGCCGTGATTTCTTGGGCACCCTTACCCTTGGCTGGTGAGGTGGTTTGCTGGTTTCACTCGGGTTCCTACTTATCTTTATCTCGAGCATCTTCTTCTTGCACTGAAGATTCAGGTTGCTGTTCCTGGGTGTCTGGATTTAGATCATCCAGTGTCATTCTTGGCTCGGAGGCTTTGGTGTCGAGACCAGAAATTTCTGATCTTGGTTTGGGTAATTATCTTCTTATTGGTGGGGATCATCGCTCCACTATCTCTAGTGGGTCGAGATGAATCAGTTATGAGGTCATGGTCTGATGTGGACCAGTAGTGATGAGTTTTGGTAGTTGGAGTGGTGGGTGTTTCTTAGTGATGACCGTGGACGGAAATGTTTCTGGCTCCGGGTCATCCTGAATATCAATGATAGTGGTGGCTTTGGTCATGGCACGGGTTCGGGGAGCGRCCGATGCAAGGGGATATGGGTTCATGGGTTTGTTCAATGAGACCCCAGTTCTGGGCCTCTTCACCAATGGTTCGATACCAAGCACAACACCGAAGATCTGGTTAACCTGCGCACCTGATAGCACAACATCATCTGGTAGCTGTCGACATGCCAGTATTTTTCTTTGCTCTAGCTACTGTATCTCTCCTTCCCCCTCAGAGTCTGTTTGTGCTGGAGCGTCTGGCTTCTTTTGCTTGGGGCCTGAACTTGGTCCTTCTCTTGGTTCATTGTCCTTCTTCTTTAGCATCTCCACAGGAAAAATGTAATGCATTCCTGATTTACGCTAGCCACGTTTGACTCCTAGCCATGACATGACTTCCTTATCGAAGGCTTCTTCATCCAAATAGAACAGAAGCATCCATGTGTGGAAATGTTCCTTGCTAACATGTCTCGGCCAGACGAATGTGTTGTGCCGGTTCATGCTGAAGGTGATATTCCTCATGTTATAGTTGAGAAGCTCCTGTGAGATGCGTAGTCGCTGCGTTGTGTCTATCATACCATTATATCATTTTGAAAATGTTGTGTTGTTTAGTTATGTGTTCTTCGAGTCTTGTTTGGACTACCATGGCTCAAACATATTCGCCATGTGGCCCTTATTTGGTATTTTTGGTGGTCTGCCCATAGGTGGCTTCCATTTGAGCATTGCAAATGCCACAAGTAGGTATCCATAGGTGAAGGTTCGTCCCTTCTCTTGTGCTTCCTCACAAGCTATTAGTAGTTCCTCCAACAGGAAACTACACCAGTTGAACACTGCTCCATTTGCGTAGAAGTCGACGACT
>JASDQU010101538.1:137946-176715 GCA_032191745.1 Picea mariana
TTTTGGTGGTCTGCCCATAGGTGGCTTCCATTTGAGCATTGCAAATGCCACAAGTAGGTATCCATAGGTGAAGGTTCGTCCCTTCTCTTGTGCTTCCTCACAAGCTATTAGTAGTTCCTCCAACAGGAAACTACACCAGTTGAACACTGCTCCATTTGCGTAGAAGTCGACGACTGAAAACACATATAGATTGCATTCTCCCTTGTAGTAAGACCTCATAATCTTGCTGGATATGATGTAGCAGCCATTCCAGTCTGTCTCGGACAATATTGGTTCAATTACTGCTGTGTGTCCTCCTCTCTTTGTGTTAAATTTATTGTATAGGATGAGCTCGCCTTTATTTTTCCCGTGCTTACCAGGACCCTGGAATCCATTTGACACATCCTATCCTTGGGAGGATAATCCAGTAAGCTGCTGGATKTCGTCAGCATGGATTGGATACTACTTATCCAACCATAGACTTCTGTCATACACCCTTCTTAACAGAAATTTCGTGCAGCGCACGATCTCACCTATGGTACCAAAGACTGGTAAGTCTCTCAGGTTCATGATGGTCAAGTTAAATAAGTTGATGAAGTCTACTTTCAGTACTACTTGAATTCCTCCAATTCCATATGGGACTATATCCCAAAAGACGTCTGTGTGCATCTGTGGGAACAAGGTTGAATCTGTGAGGTCAAGGTCGAGGAGCTTAACTTGCTCTACCTTCCCTTTGAGATCACCCAAGATCTCAACTCGGGGGTTGGTGGGCTCATCTAGTACTACTTCTTTAGTCATGGTGCTTCGACTTGTTGTGGCTCTCGACATTCACACTTCTGTGGCAGGTAAGAACTAGGGTTATGTATGCAACTTTTACAATGGTCCTAACAGGTTCACATTGCTGAGTTTGGGAATGGCTATTCTCTTTTTATAAATAGTACATTCTCGACTAAGTTTTGAGGGTGTTATACTGGGCTTAACAGGTAAGTTTTAGCAGTAACTACTTCTCATCATGACCGTATCGATGCAATACAGGTGTGATTTGTCTGATGGGACGATTTTAATTAAGGTAAATCCTATTGGCGATCTTGGTATCTACTTATTTCAGTGAAATAGGTATGTGGCCAGTTTGAGACCTTTTTGTTTGATGGGTGGGAGTCTCGATGTGAAATTCGATGGCATCTTGGCATGATGCAGCTTTATGGCTTAACTAGCATCAGACGGGGTACCAGAAAGGAAATAAAGGTTGTGACTTGACTGGGTTTGCGTGGCCTATGACTCAGATTGGATTTGGATTCATGGCCCCTCCAACTACAAAGGTTGTCCTTGTCGTATTTAATGACTGCCATTAATGGAGTCTCTTATGCGTCAAGTCCTATATTGCTGGGTCGTCAATTTTGTATCAACTAACACTTGGACAAAAAAAATTAACTATGTGTTATGGCACAATACTATGCATATGGACTTTATTAACCGAACTTACAAAATTTTAGAAAGAAAACAAAGCTCAAATCTATCTATTGTACAAGCTCCTTCGAATTGGAGTGACTGTCCTTCTCTCTCAGGTTTGAGACAGGTATGGCTTCAGGCGAGCGCCATTCACCCATCCTGGTCATAACACACTATCCAATTGCATGAGTCGGATTTTTCTTGAGGGTCGGATCTCCGCAACTATGAAGGGTCCCAACCAATGCATACACAACTTGCTAGGATGCTTCTAGTATCGACTGTCATAGAGTAACACTTTAACCCCTTGTGTAAATACCTTGGTCTTAATGTGTCAGTCATGCCAAAATTTTTGTCTTTCCTTTTCCACAGAATGATGGAAATCTCCTAGAAATATAGTTTCCTCGAGTTCTTATAGCTCCGCAAGTCTCTGCGCTACTGATTCCCCTTCTGCCATACATGTGACTTGTGAAATATAGAGGCTTGGAGTGATGAACTCTATAGGCACAACTTCCTCCCTCCCATAGACTAATTGAAATTGTGTATATCTGTGGAATTTCTTTGTAGTTGTCCTGTAGGCCCAGAGGACAGATGGAACTCTATCATCCCATTCCTCCCGGTTTGCACAATAGACCTTTGTTAGTCTTCTTTCCAGGATTTTGTTGAAGGCTTTGACTGTTCTGTTGGCCTATGGGTGGTATGGACTTCTCTTGTGATGCTAGATCATAAATTTTGTTGTAATTATTTCTATTGCTGCTAATGAAATGAGATCCCTGATCGTTGGTTAGGCTCCTGGGACATTCGAACCGGGTAATGATATTCTCGAAAATGAACCTGGCAACAATGTTTGTTGAACATTCTTGTACCGCTGCTACTTATTCCCAATGGGTAAGGTAGTTAGTTGCAGTAATAATGTACCTGGACTTTGAATTTTTGGCTGTGGGGTTGATTGGTCCAATGAAGTCAACTGCCCATTTCTCAAATGCCTGTAGATCTCTAACTGGTTGCAGTGGTAGTTCATCTTGGCGGGATGGCTTTCCCACCCGTTGAAAAACATCACACAATATGGAGTATACTTTTGCATCCTTGAATAGTGTGGCCCACCAAAGTCCTTCCCGTAGAAATTTTTGTTTCGTGGCCTTTCCTCTTACATGGCCTCTTGCTATTCCACTATGGCATTCCCAGAGTATATACTGCCTTTCATGATCCAGGACGCATCGTCTAAGAATGCTATCTAGTCCTAGTTTATACAATTGTCTGGTGATCAGCTGGTACTTTGCTGCTCTGATGACCATATGGCACTTCTCGGTTGCAGAATATGTTTCAGGACAAGCCCCTGTACTTAGAAAGATTTCTATTTCCTCCAGGTATTCCGGTATGGCCTCAATCCTGAATAATTCTGCATCTAGGATTTGGTCATCCACTGCTCTGCCATTTTCTCCTGAATATAGCCTGGATAGATGGTCAAGTCCAACATTGCATTGTCCTCGCTTGATGATGAATTCAAAAGAAAATTCCTGAAATAACAACAACCATATACAAATTCTCCCTTCCAACATAGGTTTATTAACTAGGTATTTCAGTACGGAATGGTCAGTGAAGAATTTGAAGTGAGATCCTAACAGATAATGTTTAAATTTTTGTAAAGCATAAATCATTGCTAAGCCTTCCCTTTCTGTTGTTTTGTAGTTGCGTTTTGATTGTGACAGTTTTTGACTCGAAAAATAGATAGGGTGATCCATAACTCCATCTCCAGGTTGCATTAGGATAGCTCCTAAGACAAGTCTGAAAGCATATACATGGACGTGAAATTCTTTCTCCCAGTTTGGGAATATTAGAATCGGTGTGGTAATGAGTTTCTTATTAAGTGTGTCAAATGATTTATTGCATTAGGGAGTCCATTGGAACGTTTCAGCCTTTTTCAAAAGGTTTTCCAACTGCGCAGTAATGTTGGCATATCTTCGAATGAACCTACGGTAATAACCTGTGTGTCCTAGTGTGGAGTGCAAATGTTTAGCACTCGTAGGTGGTGTCATTTTGACAATGACTACAAATTTGGCTGGGTATACCAATACTCCTTCTCAGCAGACTATGTGAATCAACATATTTCCATGTGGCACACAAAAGATACACTTTCTGAGATTTAATGAAATTTGCAACTCTCTGCATTTGTCAAACATTAGCCTGAGCAGTGCTACATGTTCCTTAAGAAAGCTATATATTGTCCAATCATCCATATAGAATTCAATAAAATTTTGAATGAATTCTCTAAAGGTTGCTATCAAAATCCCCGAGAAAACTGCAGGGGTGTTCTTTAAACCAAATGGCATTACATTGTATGCAAAAGATCCCCATTCTGTAATGAAAGTAGTATTTCTTTTGTCTTCTTCAACAATCCTAACTTGATGGTATCCTGAAAAACCATCTGTAAATGTGTATGCTTCCTTCCCCGCAACCTGTTCGAGCACCTCATCAATAAAGGGTGTTGGTAAAGGGTCACGCACACAAGCAAAGTTGAGGCTTCTGTATTCTACATAGACTCTAATATCCTTAGTGTCTTTCTTGCTTTGAATGACTATCGGGCTGACCCACTCTGCTTCTTCTACTGCAAAAATGAGACATGCTTCTAACATCTTATCAATCTCCTTCTTAACTTTCTCTTTTACTCTTGGGTTAAGACGGTATGGTCTATGTCTGACAGGCTTTCATCCTAGTTTTAACTCAATCTTCATTTCTCCCATGACTCCTTTGATTCCCTTTAATTCTGAAAAATTCTTTGGGAAAAAATCCTCGTATTCCCTTAGTAAACTTTGTACTTCTTAACTGGTTTGCTCATCCTAGTAGTCTCCTACCATATCTATCTTGGGTTTCTCTGCAGTCCCTATGTTGAGTTTGTGCAATTTTAATGGGTGGTTGTAGAAACTGTCAGTCTGGCTGGGTATGGTGTTTTCAATTTCTGTGCTCCCCTCTGTCTCTTTGATGGCTAGGTTTCTCAATTCTTCTAATTCATATATGCTTTCTAAATCTTTGCTAATCTGATAACATTATATGGGATTGTCAATCAAGGGTAAATGGATTTTAGTTTGAAGTTCTTGGGTATTCTTGGGATGCACTACAGATTTTGATCCCATATTACTATTGGTTGTAAAAAGAAGTTCTTTAATATTTTGCAGGGCTAGTTCAAGATCAAGATACTTACTTGAGAATGCGAATTCCTTGCAAAATTT
Organism: Picea mariana; assembly: GCA_032191745.1. Classification (NCBI taxonomy): domain Eukaryota; kingdom Viridiplantae; phylum Streptophyta; class Pinopsida; order Pinales; family Pinaceae; genus Picea; species Picea mariana. Next base: position 142,599 of record JASDQU010101538.1, read on the forward strand.
CGCTACCAGTGTCTGCTAGTTGCTCGTTTGTCTTCTAGTTTCCTCATGTATGAACCAAGCTTTTGGGATTGGGCCTAGAGAGTGGGGGAATACCTGAACCCAGAAGTGAGAGGGTATCTCCACAACCTACCACTTTGTCGTGCACTGTTTGATGTGTATCCTAGGATCTGATTCTCCACTGAACGGTTGTGCAACTTGAAGATCTGTCTGCATCTCTAATTCCAACTGCTCCTTATTCCAGAACCTGTACTTGATAGCTTACTTCACTTCATCCCAAGTTATGAGTACGTCTTTCTGAGTATCCCACCATCTGGCGGGGGTGTTTTGAAAGGCTACATCTAATACCGAGATTCTTTGATCTTCTCTCAAATTCTATTCCATATTCTGCAAAACATTGTCTAGATCTGCGGTACCATCATATAATGGGTGTTCTCTAACTTCGGTCCCAACCCATCCAGTCATTCTGACAGTTGTGCATCTTCTTGAGAATATTTCGTGCGAGCCTTGTTTCCAACTATCAAAATCCAGTTCTGAATCTTCCTCTGTTGACTGTATACTTCTCTAGCTTACTAGTCCATCAAAAGTAGGGTTTATGTAATCATTTCTTGTCTCCGCTGTTACAGTGTACAACTGGTATAGGTCTCCTTCCTCCATATTATTGTCTGTTGGTTCTGTGTACATGGGTCCTACATATGGATCCAAAGGTTTAACTACCTTGATTTCCTCAGCTTCAAAATTCATGGTGTCTTTCTTTAAATCGATTAGTGCATAATTTTCATAGGCCCAATCGATGCCAAGTAGTGCAGGGTAGGGGTCCTTGTCTCCCATGATCTCAATGACTTCAAAGTCAACTACTGTTTTTACTCCTGCTACATCAATCTCCACGTTCTACAACCTTCCTATGGGGAATATAAAGTATTGAATTTTCATCCTTAACTAAATTGGGGAATATGTCAGTCTCGGTTTTCTTAAGGCTTCCCAAGTCTTCTTAGGTAGAATGTTCACATCTGGCCCTAGGTCTAACATGACGTCCTTCATTTCGAATTCGTCCAACTAGGCTACCAGTCAAAATTTGTTTCTGGTTTGCACTTTTCTTCGCTGCACTCTCTGAGTACTCTTTTTAGGAAGATTATCCCTTATCCTTGCTTTTGAGGGTTCCTCATTCCCTAAGACTAGGTACACCGCATTGCACAAATGTTCTGTTAGTTGGTCATTCCCTAGAATGCTAGAGAATAATTGAAACCAAAGATCAACTGCATTTTGGGGTTGCTCAAATTGTCTTGATATGGCTATAGGGTTTTTTGGGTGTAGGGGGTGAAGCAGGGACTTGCGCCATCTTAGGGTAAACGGTTGGATAGTGGGGGTTCTCTTGCATTTCATGACTAGGAATATTCTAGAATACTTCTATGGCATCTTTAAAGAACAATTTTTTCTTTAGGGGGTCATACTTGTCTCCCTTAGGTGCTTCTTTTTGGATCTGAGGTAGAGTATCAACATTAGCTCTTGTCTTTGCTCCTCCTCGAGTAACGATATTAAGGCTGGGAAATTTTCCCTTAGAAATCCTCTTGATCTCTAAACTGATAAGGTTAGTTCCTCTTTTTCATACTTTGTCTTCCCACTTTACAATTAACTCTGGACAGTCTTCAGTTGCATGTCCGTTGGTTCTGCAGTGAGAGCACCATGGCTGCCTTGGATGAGGACAATCTTTGGACAAGTGAACTTGTTCATTGCAGTTAGAACATCTGCTTGGTCCTCGTCCCCCAGTTCTTCCTCCTCTAAAATCTCCTCCAGATCCACCTCCTCGACCTCTTCCTAGTCCCTAAAGGTTTTCATTCACCCTGAATGTTGTTCAGTCTAGTCTGTTTGCAAGTGTGTCCAATGATCTACATTGATTGGTAGTATGCATAGTGGATGCGTAGAACTCAAAGTGCATTGTGTTTTGTACTGTCGAATATTTCTGCATGATGGGGCACTATCTCAGCCCATGGCCATGGATTCAAAAGATTTCAAAATACTCTGCTGTTAGTGCTTCTTGGCCTCCTAGGAAAGCATGATATGGGGTAGGGTTATGGAATGATGAATTTGTCGACACTTTTGCAACTCCTCCTATGGGTCCTGGTGGGGTTACCATCAGATTCCGAGGAGGTCCTAGTCCCCTCATTCTCAGACATTCATTCGCTAGATGACCTTCCATATAACATCCAGTACACCAAACCTATGATCGTCCTGGTCTGGGTATCGTCAGCTCCTGAATCTTTTCTGCCAGTGTTGATATCTTCCCTTATAGTTGCACCAAATTCAAATCTACTGGGGGTCGAGTTACTCTCAATCTCCCGGGGTATCCCACCATGGCTTCAATCTTCATCGATTGTTCCAAGGCATTTGTTAACGTGGCTATCTGTTGTTGCATTAACAGAATCCGAGTCAGAGGCAAAATCCCCTGAATGTACCACTCCCTTTGATGTTCTTCATGTATTGGATGTGCCAACCTTCCTATGGCATATTTAAACTTCTAGCTATACTCCCAGGCTGATTCGCCTTCCCTCTGTTGGATCTCGTGCAACTCAGACATAGCCTATTGTTCTAACTAGGGTAGTTTGAATTCTGCTATAAATCTCATCTGTACCTGTCCAAGTGTGAACGCTTGACCTTGCATCCCTGACACTCCTGGTTCAATGATATTCATGTACCATTTGAGAGAACAACCTCTCAAGGTAGTCTGGAACTCGACCAACCTATTCATATCTAGGGTTCCTCTGGATCTCTAGATCACTTCGCACAGGAACCAGTGTTGTTCAATGTCTTCATCTCCCTTACCCCAAAATTATGGGTATCGGACAATCAAATCTCCTGCATGGATGGCCATATATGTTCCTATTATTTGTATCAATATGAACCCTAACGGTTTCATTTGTGATCTACCGAGAGATCCCAATATCCTCCTTGTACCCACAACTCCTGGTTGTGACCGACTAGCTAATTGTATTGGAATAGAATTAGCATGAGAAGGTAGTATCAAACTTACTTCTTGAATAGAAGGCGCTTGGGGTATGGGTGATTCGAGGCTAGCGCCACTGGATTCAGGGAAATTTTCTTTGATCTGGGGGGTCTCGTTAGCTTCCACTGGGATGATCTCTTCGGCTGGATTCCTAATCTCTCATGTTATCGCGGTTGAATCTTCTCTTTCTCCTCCACGATTCATGCTGAATTCCTCCTCTCTTTCCTCTGTGCTTTCTCCTTCCTATCGCACTTTCTAGGGACTGATTTCTCTCCTTGCTTCTCCCTTGTTTAATATTTGACTGACCAGTCGTTCCTGTCTTCTCATCCTCTTCAGTTCTTCCATCTATCTTTCCTCTACTTCTCCCACTCTACCTTCTTTCCTCAACTTTTCAGACTATCTTACGGCTTTCTTGATCTTGCCACACCACCACTTCTCAACTAAGGCAGCTCTCTTCAAGGCTCTCTCATCTCTTGAATCCATTTCTTACTATTTCCCCCCCATTTTTCAAAGAACCCTTCCCCTCTCTCATGCCATGAATCTCACCCCATATCGCCCTACCCCAAACAAGGGTGTTTATGCTGCCATCTCGGTCAGGGACATAATCAACATCCCTTCCTCCATCAAGAAAACCTTAATCCACGGGGGGATTTCTCTCAACAGTCTTCCCCTTGCGCCTTTCTTGAAAATTTCCTCTGCCCATGAAAAATACTGGTGGTTCTCAGCTGCAAATTCGATTATGTATCCCTCTAGTGTGGTACTAACCCAGAAATCCACATCTCATGTAACTGGGCAATCCAGCCTCTGGAGTTCTGCTAAGTTTTCGGTATCCCACACACAGATCTTCTTGGTCCATCGCTGGAACTCTAGAGCTTCTTGGAGCCTCTTTATCCAGTGAAAAAATTCTTCCGGGAATTTAACCTAGAAAATCTCATACTGGTCGCTCGATCTTTCTGAGTAAAGGATTGCTTCGCGAGTGTTTTCCAATGATTTTCTCCTTAGTTTCACTTCTTTCCATATGAAGGCGTCACAAATCCTTTCCCACCATTGATCAATGCCAGATCTATGGATCGGTGGAAACATTCTCCCTAAAAGTTCCCCTTTTACACAGGTCTCGATAGTGGAACCATTTTTTTGGTGTGGATTTGATCAGACCAAGGTCCTTCTTAGGTTACCAACAAAAGGTGCTGTGTAGTCTAGAGCATTGGATTTTTCATCTCCTCCGAAGAGAATAATTCTCACCCGAAGTGCTGCTGAGACAGATAGATAGGGAAGGGTAGGGAGAAGACATATCTTTTAGCAGTCAGATCCTCTATTTGATAGTTCTAATCCATTACAGACTCAGATGTATCATTTCCTGACCTACAACAATTATCAAAAGCTAATCCCAAAATCTGGGCAACTCTAACCAACCTGAATCAACTCGACTCAGCTGACTAACTGAACTAATGAGCCAATTATAGAGTGACGAACCAATGAATAGGCAAACAAAAAAAATAACGACAACAACCCTTTTACAATTGTGTTCGGTCCTATATATAGTTGGGTTGTGTCTTCCTTCTTGGTTTGCATGCTTTCTTGTTCTATTGCAACCGTTTTTTGCTTAGCTGGCGTTGCACTGGCTTCCACAACTTCTTTCTATTTCTCTTTCTCCCAGCCTCTGATGGAGTTTGCGCAACTCATTCTTAGTCAAAACTTGCACAATTCTTTCTCAAAATGAAGGGCCCAATAGATGTGGTATCAAAAATTTGATACTTATATGTTGGGACTTGGCTTCACAAGAATAAAAGAAGATCATTGTGTGTATTTTAAATTAATTGGTGATCATTTGATTTATTTGGTCTTGTATGTGGATGACATGTTGCTGATAGCAAACAACAAGGAGATTATCCAGGATGTGAAAAATTAGTTGTCCTCTAAATTTGAGATGAAGGATATCGGTGCTTCAAATTTCATTTTGGGAATGGAAATTAAAAGATATCGGAAAAATAGGAAACTATGGTTAAATCAGAGAAAATATGTCGCGACAATATTGCTGAGGTTTAATATGCAGGAATGTAAACTGGTCAAGGTTTCTATTCTTGTTGGTGTAACGTTATTTGCAGATGAGTGTCCCAAGACACATGAAGAAGAGGAGGACATGTCTCATGTTCCATATGTGAGTGCAGTTGGCAGTTTGATGTATGCAATGGTATGTACTAGACCGGACATTGCACATGCGGTGGGAGTTTTCAGCAGGTATATGTCAAAACCAGGGAAGGAGCATTGGACAACAATAAAAAGGGTTTTTAGGTATTTGTGTGGCATTGCTAGCTATGGATTGTGCTACCAAGGAAGATCGGGATTGGACAAATCATTGGATATACATGGATTTGTAGATTCATACTGGGATGGAGATCTGGATCATAGGATATCTACAAGTGGGTATGTGTTTAACCTATTTGGAGGAGCAATATGTTGGATGAGAAAAAGATAGGATGTAGTGGCACTTTCAACTACAGAAGATGAATACATGGCAACCACTCATGCAAGTAAGGAAGCAATATGGTTAGAAAGATTGTGTTTAGGTATTGGGTTGTTACAACAAGCTGTAAGGATAGATTGTGATAGTCAGAGTGCAATTTTTATGGTGAAGAACCTGACTTATCATTCAAAGGAAAAGCATATTGATATTTAATATCACATTGTGAGAGACATGGTTGAAGAAAATAAATTATTGCTAATGAAGGTGGACACTTTGAAGAATGTTGCAGATTCATTAAACAAATATGTGAGCACTAAAAAGTTCTCTTGGTGTAGAGGATCCATGGGCATTGATGCCTTATATTGTTGACTACTTAACCTTGTAACCCCCTATATGCAAAGAAAAAAACAAACGAGAGAATGTTGGGTATGTGTTAAATTCTTTGCACGAGTAGTAGTGTCTACATTGTGCCGGGAGTGTAGGGGTTCAGGGGAAACACCCCTAATAATTTTTTTTCCTCAGGAAATGTGTCACATTTTTCATCGTTTTTCATTTTGCCTCGATATTCGTGTCCATTTTGGGTGGCTTTTCGGCACATGGTTTTTTACTGATGATTTTCTATTTCTGGTTAAGGAATTAGGGTTGTTGAATAATCCAGGTCATTGGGTTAGGGTTTTGGATTTCGCTGGTTCCTATATGTATGTTGTATTGTAAACAATGTATCACTATGAATGAATACATAATATGTTGGTTTTCCCAGTTTGGGTTTATAGGGGAAAATCTCTGTGTAATGTTTGTATTTTCGATTGTATATTTTATGTTCTTTTACTGAAAATCTGTTTGTAGTAAATATTGTACAATGTTAAAATATACACATAAATCTTTCATTAAATCAAACCTAGCCATTAAACCTTTAGAGAAGATCCATCTTCCAAGAAACCAAGTGACAAGAGAGATCCCTCTCTGAACTGAAAGGGATAGTTTTCAGTTCTGAAGTGGTTTTGTGGTTACCTATGTAAGTTTTCCCCTCAGCCTGGGAAATTTACTTACTGCTAACATTTTAGTGCCGTTGCCGGGGAGCAAAGGTGAAATCTTCCTTGGGATAATTGACAAAGTTCAGATTTGAATTCTGATGGTGAACATAAGCCAAACACATGAAGGCTCTATCATTCACCCGACGAATCCAATCAAGCTTCAAAGAATATTCACAGACTCCACTAGAGAATGAGACCTATTGTCAGAGATATGAAAGGAAATAGTGGAAATACCAAGTACATAAGATTGATTTTTCTCCAGAAAGTAGTTTACTGTTTCATTAATATATTTTTGTCCTTCCCTGAGTTTTTCAAAAGAATATTTCTTTCCTTGTTGCATTCAAACGAAGACCATAAAGCTACATTCGTATATCCTTATTTAAAAACTATAGACACACTTTCTTCTTTCATTACTGATCCTGAACAAGATCCTTCTCCCTAATCATATAATGACCATATTCAGTTTTTTGAACCTCATGAAACCAAAGCTAATTGACCATGTCCTATACTTATTCATATGCCCTCTAAGATCTCGGATAGATATAGACCTTTAAAATTTCCTTCTATTCTTCATGATTTTCCTCCAAAGCACCACAAATACCTGCCTAACTTTGGTGGAGAACCCAATAAACTTTCTTCTCAAAAGAACATCCAAGATTTTGAACATTTTATAGATTTGTTTGAGATTGATCATGACGATGTTTGTATGCGGGCCTTCTCTCAATACTTGAAATGGGATACCAAGGACTGGTTTAAACACTTGTAGTCAAAGACAATTAGCTCATGGGAGGAATTGAAGAATGTCTTTTTGAAATTTTGGGGCAAGAGGAAATATTTGGATCTACATCTTACAGAGTTTTATTCCATGAAAAGGCAGAGCAGTGAACCTGTTTCTATGTTCAGTAAGAGGTTTTCCAATATTTATTACAACTTTCCCAAGGAAATCCAACCCACTGAAGCTGCTGCCATGCTCCACTATGCAACAACTCTCTCTCCAAACCTGTCTCTGCTTCTTTTGGAAAGTAAGTCTTTCACCTTGAAACAAATGTTCATTGATGCCCAAAAGGTTGAAGGAAATTTGTTAGCTTGTGGAAAGTTTCTAGATCAGGTTAAGGACAAAAAGTTGGATGTTAAAGAATATGATAGTGAGCCTAAACAACAAACAACTAATCTGAAATGTGAACTGAAGGGTGACAATATTATGCATGCTCTTGAAGTTTTAAATGCTAATGTGTTCTCTCAGAAATGTATTTCACCTTTTCAAGAAGAGATTGTTGGCCCAAAGGGTTTTGATGCTGATTTTAATTTAGGTTTATGTCATCATGAGCAACAAAACTATTTGGCCATGGATTCTTTCAAAATTTTAAGTAAGGAATGTCCTGAAGGTAAAAGTACAAATCAATTTGTTAAAGAGCAAGTTGATGGTCTAGTTTTCATGATTGATGACATTGAAGATGTAGTGGACTTGCCTAAGTATGATGAATATGATCATGATTATATTGTTGATTTTGAGCTTACCTACTCAGAACAAGAAACTACATTTCGTCCATTAGAAAATGATTGTTTTTAGAAATCCAAGGAAAACAGTTAGCCTACAGACTTTAATTGTGACAACAATGGAGAACATGAGGAAAGTATTAAATCAGGTGAAGGGACTTTACCCTTGCATTTTTCCTCATTCCAATTACTAAAGGAGAATTTGCAAAATGTTACAAGTCAACAATCTCATACTAATGCTATTGGACATAAAAAGCATTGTGAATCAACTCAAGACAACTCTGTGCCATTATGTTTTTATTCATTTAATCTTTTGAAGAAAAGTTTTAAAATTGTTTATGACGAAGAAAAATTTAAGTTGGAACAAAGTCATATGAATCAAGATTTGGAAATTATAAATCAACAACAATATATTACCATTTTTCATGACCCATTAGAGGATTATATGCAAGGTTTTAATGGCCACATGTCACGGCCTATAATAAGTTGTAAGTATGAAAGTAAAATTGATCATGGGTTAGTGTCAAAATCAGCTATATATTTGTTCCCAAAATATATTTTATTACAACAATCTAATGCATATTTTCAGTGCTTTGATGACAGTCAACAGTTGGATTTTCATGAAAGAAAATATGCAGTTTAAGGGTTAATACAGTATGATTATTTTCTGTATTCATTTGAGGATCCTTTTGCAATTTTCTTAGAGTCATCAAGCGACCCTAAGATTTTGAATTTTGTCAAAATTGAATCTATTTGCAAGTTTTTATTGCATTGGTTGCTAAGTAGGCTTCTTATTTTTCCTCTAAAGGAGTGTAAGCAAGAAGGCCGAATAGTTGAAAAAGTGCTTATATGGATACACTGGATTTTTAATTTTACCTAATCTAGAAGCTCACAGAGTAGCTTAGGGTATGTAGGCATGTGCCTGAATAAGCTCAACACTATGAGCATGCTTTAATAGTTTTTGATTATGATTTTCAGAAGTGTGTCAACATCAGTTACAATTTGATTACAATATTGATTCTTTTCAGCTTCATATATCAGTTTGCAGTAGTTTGGATTGCAAATTGTTTTTTCAGTTGTAGAGTTAGTCTATTGTGGGATAAATTACAAGTTGCAGGTTTTAGGATTGGGATCAAATCAATGAATCAAGCACCTGGTTAGTGAGTTCTTTGGAGCCTCACAGGGAGGACTCCATCCCCAGTAGGATCCTATGTAAGTATTGTTTGTTGATCTTCTTTCAAAAAAAAGGAAAAAATAGCACCATTTCTAAGTGTGCTAAGAAGAAAATTAATTTGATAGACTGACGAAACTTTAGTGGGGGCACCAAAATAGTAGGTTAATGCATATTTCAGTGAGGTCATCCAGACCGTAGATCACTGAAGAGATTGAGGGCTCTAATCTATTGTAGAGTTATAAAATGATAGAAGTTTAATGTGTAAAGCGATAACTGTAATTTAAACCATGGTATAGATTGTGTGGTACGTGGAAATTTGTGATTGATTATGAAAGTTAAAGCCATGTGGATCAAAAACACCATCGACAACTTCCAAAATCATGTGCTAATATCATGTCAAGGGTCTGCTCTGAGAGCTATGTGTGACAACAAATATTTATGTCAAGCTAAGTCATCAAAGGGGAAAGTCACGAGGACCATGCTTGCACACCATTCATCCACATAATGCCAAATACAAACATAAGCACTACCAAATAAATCTTAATGATTTGAAGATGTCAATCAAATGACCGTCATTCAAAATTTACAGCTGAAAATCATGGATAACATGACATCATGGAGGTCATTATTCCCATAGGATCATTCGCTAATAGCTAATGATTATGACTGATTGCATATTTTTCTCAAAGACATGTAGTATCATTCCATTTTGGGAGATATCATAAAGAGAAGTCAACGATTTATTTCAAAGCGAAATATCTACAAATCAAATCTCCCATCCAATTCATCCTGCTCATTTTTATTCAGTTTGTGTGCGGTTATGGGGGAAAACAAGCCCATGTTTCCTAACGAACCAGAGGATGCTAAAGGACAAATTTTATTGAAAAAGAAAGACTCAGTTGTTTTCAGAAAATCAAAAGGTTCGAAGAATATGACAAAATCATTTCCAGCAGTTCTAGATAAAGAGGCAGAAAGCCATGCTACACAAGTCATAATGAGAAAAACTAATAAAAAATCTACTAATAAACTGAGGTTAAGCACAAAGATTAGGTTGAACCCTGTTCTAAAAGATTTGATCATTAATATAGATAAATCCGAGGATGAAGACAACACACAAGCTAGTAGAAGCAAAAGAACCAAACAAACAAAAGAGGTGGATAAAACTAAATTAGTCAAAGGCATTGAGGAAGATCAACCTAGCTGGCTTGATATGGAGATTAAAAATCTCAAATAAGATTGCAAGGAAAGAATATCCTGTGAGCTGCAGACAAGCATCATTTGAAGAGATGATCCCAGATATTTTGGATTTTATTTCTATTTGTGTCGATGGGTTGTAAATGTTTAGTAAGACATTTTATATATATAAGAGATTATTCTTAATGTAGAAAAGGGGGGCAAGTTGGCAGAAGCACAAAGGACAAATTTTACTGATCATTGTAACAATTTCTGAATCTGAAAGAATACAAGTGGAGATGTCCAAAGTTTTTTCATACCAAAGATTCATGTGGTGATGACCTGAAGTATGTGTTTCCTTTCATGTATGTTTTTCTAGTTTGCTTTCCCTTCATTTGCAACCTTTCATATGTTTAAAATGGGATGTTAAAGGGTTTGAAATTCATCTAAATGGTGCTTTAGATTCAAGCAATTTTAAACTCTATTTTTCTTTCTTAACTCATCAAAATTCATCTCTTTGGTGCTCTGGTTGATGTTATATTTTTCTTCTTTCTTACATATTATCACAACAAATTAAAACACTGAAATTTCATCACCTACCTTGCCTTTGATTCCTTGAGAACTCTACCTACCAAACATTGTTTCAATTGTTTTCAGAGTTGACTCCATTGCCAAAAAAGTTACTTTCCTTCTTTCCAGCAAACCCCATAAATATTTCATCAAATCAAAACCTAGCCATTAAACCTTTAGAGAAGATCCATCTTCCAAGAGACCGAGTGACAAGAGAGATCCCTCTCTGAACTGAAAGGGCTAGTTTTCAGTTTTGAAGTAGTTTTGTGGTTACCTTTGTAAGTTGTCCCCTCAGCCTAGGAAATTTACTTAGTGCTAACATGAGGCTTCTTGGGATAACAAGAGCATTTGTCCTCAAGGGAAACTAGCTTGAGACCCAAATCTATGTACCCTAACTGTGTCTGGGACATGCACTAAGAAACGACAATGAGCAACCTACTCCAATATCATTGATCTAGATTTATTTTGAGAACAAAATGAAGGCGGAGATACAACAATGAAATATATAGAGATATTGGAAGATACAAAGAAATATTTCAATAAACATAGAGATATAGTAATGCACAATTTTTATTAATGAGAGAATGTACAGAAACTATGAAATTACCGAGTGAATGACTCACTAGAATTGTGGCAGCTTATCTCCGAGAAGAGATGTGATGGCTATGCTCATTCGTAAGAAGATGATGATTTTTTCAATGAGGCACTAGAGGCCTTTTTAACATAACTAAAATAAAAAACCCTAACCCTGGAAGATGAAACACCAAAAGGTTTGCGGGCTCCCAAGGGCATAAGTTTTGCATACGATCTTCGTTTGGTGTGTTATATACCTCGTAGGAAAGGTCTATCTGAGGATTACATATTCCATTCAGACCATACCATGCCTTTATATATCATTTGGGCACTATCATGCCTAAAAACATTGTTTAGGGCATCAAAACGATCCTGCAAGTTCATGACCCGAAAAAACTGTAGAAAAATTGCCAAGGTGGAAACCGATGTTTTGAGCCAGTGGAATAGGTGGGTGACCACCAATTTCCTCTTGGATCAATCCTCCCCCCTTAGGAAGAAATGGTATCCTTTGTGTTAAGTCTCTGAGGAAGCTTTTGCTGAATTTGAACCTTGGTGAGTTGCTTGCTTTGCTGAAAAAAGCTACCCTGCTTAGCTTGTCGAAGGCTGTTATGAACCTGTTGTTGGAGGGGTTGGAGTTGTTTAACCAAAATGGTTGTATGATATTCCTGAGTGTGGGATGAATCTATTGGTGAATATGCATCATGAAGAACATGAAGGGATTTATGATAACTTGGTTTGACTAGGCAGTGTGGAGGCACCCCCGTAGGTGTAGTAGGAATGTCTTGGTGCTCTTCTAAAATATTGTTAATTTTATTTTGCTGGATAGAAGGGTCTTCGGCTGAGGATGTAGTGGTTGAAATGTTCTTATCTTCTGACCAGGTTGTGAAGAGGCTAAACTTTGCGGTATGAGATATTACTCTGTGACATTGATTTGTCGGTACAATAGTCGGAACTACCTCTGGTATCTTCTAGGGATGACCCCCTAGAGTAAAAATGACGCTACAGGGTCGAGACTCATAAAAAAAATGTCACCTCCACATATATGGATATATTAATAAAAAATCATAGAATTGTAGTGGGAAAACATCACACAGTACCTCATCCTTGAAGGGCTTGATGTCGTATGATAGGAGACACTGCTAGCTGAGATGAAGATCTCGTCCCTGGTGGAGCCATTTGATGTTGTATGGATGTGGGTTTGGTGTTGTTGGAAAATCCAACTACTTGATGACCTCTACTGAGATGAGGTTCTTCTATCTTCCTCTATCAACAATAAAATGCAATAGTGTCCCCCTCACCCACATATGTGAATGGAAAAGACACTCCCCCTCCTCAAGATCCTCAGGTTCTTCTGGTTGTATTGTTGCAGTCACAACAATAGAGGTGGGGTCTACATCAATTATCTGTCTCCTTTTATTATTTTCTGAATCGGAGGCCGATTTGGGGCTTCGCTCTGTTTCTTTGAGCTTAACTATCAATGACTGTTTCAAGCGACATTCATCGGTGTTATGCCAAGGGATTTTGTGGAAGTATCACTTACCAGTGTCCTTCTTCGTATTCCCATTTACATTATTTCCTATGGCTTGGATTGGTTGTCTTGAGGTTTTCTATTCTATGAGTTAGGGATTCATTTACCATACTTTGGTTCTTGTGGATTTGTAAATGCAAATTCTTGCTTGTTCTGTTGCTTAAATTTTTGCTCGATTTTGACAACATATCTTTAAGCGACTCCCAGTGATGAGATGTCCAAAAACTACATTTTAGTTTGGATGTACCTGTGTAGAGCCTCGCGGTATTTTTGAACTAGATGTCCATCAGATTCTTTGATACTCATCTTGGTGCGCAAGGTATGGAAGGTGTTAACACATAGAATTGATTCTCCTTGTCACCTTCTATCCATTTAGTTGTTAAATCAAATTTGATCTATGTGCTGCCAACTCACTAGGAGAGTTAGTAGTGTACTCAAAGGACTCCAATGCATTCATTTACCATCATTACATTTATGGAACGTGTCAAAAGGATTTTATAGTTTTCAGAGCCTATTTTTAACCAACATTTAGGGATCATGTCATTAGATTTCCTCATGGTCTCCTCGAAGTATGTAATTTTTTTTTGAAACAGGCACTGCGAATTGGTGTTGTGGATTGGATGAATAAGAGAGTTGGAGGTTGGACAACCTGAAAACACCCCTGTGAAAATTCAAAGACATTAGCATCAAGCCCAGGTTCACCGGGTGCTCCATGAGATATTTGATCCTGTTTGAGGGTCGAGAAAGGGGTTTTGGTTGGATTTCCTCTTGGTGTTGTGAACTGTCCCATTCATTTGCTGAAATATTTCAAATTCATTTCCAATATGGTTTGAAACTTTCTCATTAAAACAAATCACCTCTAGACTTCAACCATATTTCCCATAGTTCATATTTCACCTGCTTCACTTATTTATGATATTTGCATTGATAAAAACCTTGTTTTGATAGAGAGTTCACTTTCACCTCCCCTTCATTATAATTCTCAGTTGATATTCCTTACTGTTCCTGATTGAAAGAGTGTCTTCTATTATAATTCATGTGCATAAAACAGGTGCATAAATCTCTGTACAAGGTCAACTTTTGAAAGCAGTTATGTCATCTAAACCATTAATTTTCTGTGTACTCTGTTTTCACTCACAAATTGTCATAAAAAATGACATAAAACAACCAAACAATGATTACACATGTTGGACAAGGCTTATAATTAGGAGGAGATATAGAATCAAGAAATAAAGATGTTCAACTTTCAAGGTCCTACACCAATTTTTTTCAAGTTCATGTTTTATACCTTTGACACATTTTTGGGTGATTACCATGTTTTGCCAACCATGATTATCATTTGGGTTTTGTCTTTTAATCATATTATTATCATCATAAGGATTACAACACTTCTAGATACTTGATATAAGTTTTGATATGTTTGAAACTTTGGTAAATTGAAACAGGTTGCTAAAGGAAAGTTCGTAGCGCTGGCGCTGGGAATTGGTAATTTATGTCAGTTTGCAAAAATTAGCACACAATAGAGGTGTTTTTTGATCATAAATCTTGAATTCCAACATGGGTTCCTCTGAAATTGTTTGTGGAGGAAGAACATAATGTTTTTGACTTGATAACAAACAATAATCCCGACCCAGTTTGTATTTTTGGAGAAAAGATAAAAACATCACCTACATGAAGGTTCGCAACGCATGTTGTCATAGGTGCTATGAACTCTAATAGTTTGATAAATTCGAGCTATGGGAAGGATTCTAGACTTTGGGGAAGGGTTGAATGGTATCCTAGGATTTATTCGGACATGAGGGACATATGTTTGATCTCCAGATGAAACAACATGACCTGTTACAATAGGCATTTAGAACAATAGGAAAGATCCCAAAAAATAGGAATTTGTTAAGTTTTTGTTGGAATCTTTTGTAACAAGACTCCTAAATAGAGGAGGATCCTATGTAGCTCCTTGTTTTTGATATCCTTAGGGTATAGAGAGATCATTTACTATATATGGAAGTGGAGTTTTAGAAGGAAATGGTTGGAGTGATAGGAAAAAGACTGTTACTATTTTGTAAATTCTCAGACTCTGTATATCTGGGTGGAGGATTCTTGTGTAGTCAAATATCATCTTGTGCTCCTCTCCTTGTACATTCTCTTTGTATTATTTCTCTAATGGAATATTTATTGATAAAGGATTTATCGACATCTTTGTTAGCAGAGTTATGCAAGGGATGATTTACTGTGTATTTTGTGAAGCATCTCTTCTTGGATAAAATCTTTATTTCTTGATTAGAAGGATCCTAATTAATGAAATTTCAGCCATATGAATGTGTCAATCAAGACTGATGTAAAATTGACTATTCATATTGATGTTTTTCTTCATTTTATTCTATTCATCTTTCAAATATGTGTTGGTTGGAGATTATGATAACCCTCTTTGCTGGAATATAGTCTTTGGAATTTCGTGCATTAGATCAGGATTTGAACCTTATTAGTTTGATCCATTTTTTAATATAATCACTCATCCAACTCTAAACATTCTTATGGGTACTGGAATTACACTTACAATAGTATAAGTGTGAATCTCAGTGCTAACAAAAAGTATTTTTGAACTTCGACACTTTTTGGTCCTACTTTCGATGTAGCGTGGTCCATCTCTTGTACTGGTCATTGTAGTTTCCCACAGGGTAATATTTCTTCTTGACCACATCCATAAAAAAATCCCAAGTGGGATTGGCCCCAAATATTCCACACTCTTCTATGGCACGTTTCTCCTAGTAAGTTTACCACCAATGTTTGACATGGGGGAGAGTCTTGAAGAGTGCAAAGGTGATCTTTTCTCTGTCGGAAAAATTGTTAACAGAGAAATAACCTTCTAGCTAATTTAACCATTTTTCTAAAGTATCTGCATCGATATGACCTTCAAATACGACAATAGAAAAATTAAATTGTACCTTGAATGAAGCAGAATCTCCAAAGAGACTGCTTGACGAATATGAGCATGTTATTGTCGGTAATCATTGAAGGATTTGGGAAAAAATCTCCAACATCACGTTCATGTGTTGTGCAAGGGATTCAACGAGCAACAACTTGATGGGATATTCTTCTCCCATGTATTTATTTTATTCTACCATGTGTTATAACCCTAAATTGCACCATACATGCTTACCTGGCATCAGGCCATCTCAGATCCCTTCTTCGCCAAAGCACTGCTGAACAACTCTTTAAAAATACTCATTTATAAAGGCCCACGCACCCTACTCCATTACTACACACATGTACACGCTAGCTGATCTCAAACAACCCGCGTGGACTAACAAAAGCATGAAAAAAGGAAAGTTTCCGATGGAACACACAACTCTGGGTGAGTTAACTGAAACTCTCGGCCATGCATGGTCGAGGGTTCATCCAAATACCTAGCTTCTTCTAACCTATAAAAGAAGGGCTAGGGGTCCCATTTGGAAGAGGAAAAATATAGCAAAGAAACTCTGCCCATTTGCATATTCCCATTGTCCCAACCCTTTAGCCATCCTTGTGCCAGAAGAGAGACAAAGAAAATAAGTTGGAGGACAGTTGAAGAGGAGCCCAGGATGAATTTCGCGGAGCGGTGGCCTGTCTTGACTTTTTGTAAGTTGACTCATTCAAAGTAATAAAGAAAATGCTTTTCCCGTCCCAATTCATGAGTTATTCATAATTTGTTAACTACATGTTTGAATTTATAACCTATTAATCTATAGGTAAGATGCATGTGTAGTTGTTGCTTGTCTTGTATGCCGGTCAACATTGGAAAGGAGAACTACGAAAAAGTGATCAAGTGCGGCAAGGGATCGACATCAAACGCCCGGAATGAGGTAGGTTGATCTAGCCATGTTTTACTGAAAAGAAATAGGATTTAAGTCTGGGGACGAAGGTAGAAAGTACATTTTCTCTTGGTCATATTTGCATGCAAAGCATAACCCTATTTTCTAGTCCATAAGGAGATTTCCCTCACAACAGAATTGGCGACCATACTGGGAAAGATCTCTAAGGTTCTTAGGAATTTTATGTGTTTTTGGGTAGTTTAAAAGACTGGTTTTTCTTGCCTTTTTTTTTTGGTTTCTGTAAGGTCTGAGCTATCAGAGAGTCTGGTTTACTATACCATCTTTCTCTGTTATTTTCTTGAATGTGTTTGTAGGGACCACAGAGGTACACACGGCCTGCATAAGGTATGCACGCATGTACCCGCACCCTACTCTCTTACAGCCCACGTGTGAACGCTAGCTGAGGAAGTAGTAGTAGCGTGTAGAGTCCAGAGAATTTTTGAGGCAGTCATCCTCTTTCCTGTCAGAATAAGACATTCTCAGGGGTTTTCTGGAATTTTGTCTGAGTCTTGGTTGTTTGCAGTCATATCTCAAATTGTTTTTTCTTTATGATTTTTCCTTTCTTTGTTTGTTTTTTCTGTTAAAAAGAGTGTCCAAGCCTCCAAGAGATCTTGGTTATCAATATCAGTGGTCTCTTCTTGGTTTGGGCTATCTATTGTTGTTTTTTCTTAGAGTTTAGATATACATGCGGCCTGTACAAGGTCAGCCCACGTGTACATTCCCTCTGTCTCTATACAACTCACGTTCACACGCTTGCTGTTAAATTAATAGTAGCGTGCTTATACATGATACTTTTTGTTGAGGGTAAGGCAATCATCCTTTCCCTTGATAAGAATTATACCTGTCCAGTGTTTGAATCTCTGTCTTAGTAGTCAGTAGCTTAGGACTAATCTTACCCTTAGCTTTCTTTTTCTCATTTAAAAGTTGTCATAAAAAATAATTTTTTAGGGTTTTTAGACAAGTGTGAGAGTCATTTTTTAAAAGTTATTAGTGTGTAATTTGTTGAAGTGACTCTTTGCGATCTGTGATTAGGCCATAATTGTTTTTTCTTGGTTTTTACTTGTTGGTATTTTTCCTTTTTTCTTTATCAACATTTAAATAAAAAAAAAAAGAATTTCTTTCATTTTCTTGTTTGGTTGAAGAGTGTGTTTTTGCATTATTAGCCAGGGAAAAGTCATTTATTTCATAAGTTTTTGCAGTTTACTTAGATCATAAGTAGATTATATTCAAGTGAAATTTCTTTTGAGTTTGTTGTCCAAAATCTTAGAAAATTAAAAAAATATTTATTTTAAAAAGTTGTTGAAATTTTGCATTAAGTAAAAGTTTTTTTTTTCTAACTTTTTTATTCATTTTTTCTTATGTCTTTTACACATCATCAGTTTCACTTTCATACCCCTTGACATAAGGAAAAGCCATAAAATTAACGCTAAAATCTAAAATTTATTAGACTTTTCTGTTTGTAGGGTTAACCAACTAGTTCAGGATTAGGGCCTTGAATTAGGTTGGAGAGGAAACTCTTCAAGGCCATTTAAAATAAAAAATTGGACTCTGAGTTAGGGAGTGTCCAAGTCTAGTGTCGTTAAATTTATCTGGGATCCCCATCTAACATAGGGGATAAACACGAGGTTGTGTGAAGAAAGGTAGCGGAGATAACCCCTCCAAAGCTGGACCAATCGTAGTGGAGAACACATATAGAGGGCTTGTTTTGGGATTTCGTTGATTGCATTTTCCACGGGGCTTCGTGGGTCTCGAATCTGTTCGAGGTCCTTAGTTGTCTTTTGGACCACTTGCTTTCGATACCCTTGATAGGTTTCAGGCTCGATACCCTGCTCATTGTGGTCTACTTGACTTTTGATTGTTCCTGCTTGGTGACTGTTTGCGCGCTGGCAACCTAGTTGCCTATCTATTTTAGGGACACACATAGGTGACCGCGGGGGTATACCGCGGTACCTAGAATAGACATCAGGCCACACTTTGCAGAGTATACTCGGAGGGTGCTTCCATGTTCGAGTTGCACTTGCACCGGTAAGTTTCTCTAGTGTTGGTTGTTGTAACTGTTCTTCCAATTAATTTAGTGTTTGCCTGTCTTATCGTCTAGGGACCTTTTTATTGTGTGTTAATTTTGAGTGTTTAGACTACCTTAGAGTGTCTTTGATCTTCTCACACAGTGGAGGATCATGAGCTCCACCGGTCACGAAGGCTTCTTGGCCTGCCATCGGTTACACTAGAGCCATCCCCACCACCATTAAGGTAAAAGCTACACCAACAAGGGTCTTTTGAAGCGACCGGGTTACAAGCCATTGTGCCCGACCAACACCCAGAGGAATCGACCATTTTGGACCTTGAAGCACATGATATTGGCCCAGTTGAAACCCCAACCACTGATTTCTTGGCACCTTTCATCATACCAATCCAATTTTAGGAACGCTAGATAGTGTTGCATACAACAATGGAAACAAATGTTGTTACTCCCTCTGGGAATTCTTCAATTCCCACTATGGTTGTCACCACAGGAGAGTTTTCACCTCCTAACCCACCGTCATCGATCCGAGCCACCATGGTCTCGACCGCTTCTACATCACATAGTGGTCCAATTCCGTCTTTGGAGGCGACCACAACCCCTTTCACACCAAGTGTGACGGGCCCTCCGTTCTCATACAAGATGCCTAGTTCAGGTACAAGTCCTGTACTTTCCTACTCCACTTTACAGACTTCAGTTCTGGGGGTAGGGACTTCTAGTGATCCTTTGCAAGATCACATAGGGGGAACACCTGCTCCTTTTAATGCTTTCCCTTACGGAGGAGGTCATATCCCTCCTTTGTCCCCTTCACTCGGTGGCTCGCATCAACAGTCCGCTGGGCAACCTATATACCATAGTTTATTTGGAGCAGAGAGTCAAGGACCACCTTCACATAACATGTCGATAGGTTCGACATCGTTTTCTTTGGCTGGAATGTTTGGAAACAATGCCTTCTCTTCGGCCGCTTTCCCGAATGGGGGCAATCCCAGTTTTGGACAATCTATTCCTATGCAGGGTACTATTCCTGCACATGGGGCAAACCTAGGAACTTCCTCTGCATCAGGACCTTGGAATTCTGGGCAGGGATCCGTTCTCTCATCCAGAATTCCGATTTGGGGTAATTCTTTCCACAATCAATGGAACCCCGGACAAACTACTATGCCCATCCCCATAGGACCAACATGGGGCAACCCTTCCCAGATTCCTTTGAATATAATGCATGCCCAACCATCTATGTCCTATTTGGAAAATCATCCAATGATGTCTCCACATATGAAAAATCCATACGCTGGCCAGGGCTTGGGTTTCTACTAGAATCCGGGCCAGCAGCCAAACTTTTCCTGGCAACCTGGTGCTAGTCAAACTCCAGGCCCCTCTTTCCCAAGTTATCACCAACAACCCAAACTACCTTTCCTGGCAACTTTGGACTTGCCAGATTTGACAAGTTTGTTGAATGACCCCATTTGTCACGATCCGCGTTGGCCTCCTATGCCGACGAAGTTGCCTTCGGACATTCCAAAGTTCGAAGCCAAGCCTAACAGAGATTCAGGTGATCACATGACTACCTTCCATCTTTGGTGCTCATCTAACTCATTAAAAGATGACTCCGTACAGTTGCGATTGTTTCAACGTACTCTCATTGGGAGTGCCACAAAATGGTACATTGAGCTTGATTACTCAAGATACTCTTCCTTCGGTGAGCTGGTAATGGCTTTCCTAAACCATTTCTGGTTACTTGTATGATACGATGTTGACACAGAGTTGTTGGCCAATTTTGAATAGACGACAGCAGACCATATCTCTGATCACATCCAAGAATAGAGATGCTAGAAGAGTCTAATCAAGGTACTAGTCCCACCAGCATTCTTGCTTGAGTGGTTCCTTAAGTCTTTGGTCTCGCAGTTATCCAAGGACATCACAACGTCGTGAGTATTCTCCGAAGAAGATGCCATCATGAGAGCTCAACTATTTGAGCTCATCTATTCTCAGTCCGGTTTATTATACAACATCTTGCCAGATGCGCCACGCTCAATACTAGATAAAACTAGACAGAGAGATGGACCACATGCTGATGGTATTATTAGTTTAGCACAAACAAAGCCCGCTGAGCAATTGATGAAGCAGTTGCAATAGTTATCTATACAACACACATCAACCATCCAAACTACTTTCTTGGCTTCTCCCCATTCCCAAATGTCGAAGGTACACACAGTGAAATTGACTAACCCAAAGGCCACCCAACAGCCTGAAGGAAAGAAAAAACAACGAAAGAAGGGAAAGGGGGATAAAAAACCTACTGATAATGATGGCAGGGACAAAACTGAAAAACAGAAGGTGAGGTATCCATGCAACTTGTGTGTGGAAGACCACCTGACCCATCTATGTCCTCGACTTGCAGAGGCCCAAACATTTGTCACACAGCAACAAAAGGTAGTGTTGACCAATCCATTTCAACATGGGCAAAATCTAACTCAAGCCTCTGCAAGCATAGAAGGGGGCAGCCAAGAACCCTGTCCGCCTCCGAACAACCCCGCATCCACGAATGTATATATGGTTAGGGGTGATGCTTTTATATCGACTAGAGCGCACGACTATAGTAAGCCAAGCACTTTTGAGAAGGGTAAAGAAGCTGACCTCCCATCTCTTCCTCTATAGATTGAGAAGACGTTGGGAGAAATAATGACACACATTCCCAAAGGTGCATTTAAAAAATCTTCTCATAACCCAAACGCAAGGGCCGCCCAGAACTACTCTGTGGTGGAGGATTTATCACAAACCCCTTGTGCGATGTCCGCATTGGAGGTCCTCCAAAGCTGCCCTTCCTAGAGGAATGCCTTGTTAACTGCTTTAGGATCTACCGAGACTTGTAATCGAGGTATAATCATGCTGGATACAACCAACTTAAAACCTCGTCTACCTTAACATGTAGTGTTTCAGATAGTAGTGGCTTATCCCATGAAAACTTTTACTCAGAATATCTTTTACATGGTGGTTGATGAGGGCGCCTTGACATGCGTTATGTCATTGGCATGTTGGAAGGACGTGGGCCAGCCTGTTTTGTCTCCGTCACCTACTCTCCTCACCACCTTTGACGATCATTTGTTTCGACCACATGGTATCATTCCTTCTTTCCCCATGCAATTAGGAGGGAAGACCATGTGTGTCAAAGTAGAGGTAGTCGATGCTCCCCTCGACTATAACCTCTTGTTAGGAAGGAGTTGGACTTATGCCATGCAAGATGTGGTTGCTACAGTTTTCTGGGTCTTGTTGTTTCCACACGAGGGCCGGATAGTGACCATTGATAAATTGTCCTTCTCCAGACTTGACCCTGCTTTGGGGGCATCCACAGTCTCAATGATTGATAATCCTCAACCAGGTGTCGTCAACGTATGGGTTGGTTTGTGCCCATATTTGATGGGTACCTTCGATTCCCACCCCCTCAAGGTGATTTCCAGTTTATATCCAATCACCATAAGGTTGATATTTTTCAAGTTTTGTCGCACCGCATGACTTACTTCAATGATCCGTGGACACTTCCTTCCCCATCGGCCACGATGGATGAGACAAGACACCCGGGCATGCCCATGCCCTTATCCATAGTTCAAGTAGCGTACTCCTTAGTCCAACAAACTTTAGCCCACACTAATCCAGCTCCTTCACAAGAGTTAGATCCGCTTCTAGAGCCTGTTTGGGCTCAGGGTTCTTTCGTTTACACTGATTCATTGGACTTAGTATTTCCCTCTGATGAAGCAATAATTGAAGAAATGACTAGTCCAAATAAACCCTGGGAAGATCTTCATCACAGATCATACTTCCTCCCAGAGTTAAGCTGAATTGAAGCGGGAGAATTCACCGTTACCATGACGGGAGTGCGGTCTTGTCCTATTAATCCCTTAGCTACACACGAGGTTTATGCTGAGGGTAATATGGAAACTATCACTGAAACCTTACCGATCAATATCTCCTAAAACCCTGGCGTCATGGAGAATGTCTTCGTCGGAGTGGATTTCTCCCCTGAAGAGATTCAAATCTACACAGATCTTTTAAAATAATTTCGCGACGTTTTTGCTTGGTCTTATGAGGAAATGCCAGGCATTGATCCAAGAATAGTTGAACATGAAATCACAATGTATCTTGATGCCAAGCCAGTTCGGCAGAAGCTTCATCCAGTTAATCCTAAGAAAGCAGTAGCCATTAAGGTTGAGGTTGAGAAATTGCTAAAAGCCGGGTTTATTTATCTGATCCATTTGACCCAATGGGTGTCAAACCCCATGCCAGTCAATAAAAAACAAGGCATGATTCGTATATGTACTGACTTTCGTGATTTGAACAAGGCATGTCCCAAAGATAATTTTCCTACACTGTTCATCGACCAGATCATTGATGAATGTGTGGGTTGCGAAGCCTTTTCTTTCATGGACATTTTTTTGGGATATAACCAAATTCAAATCAAACCTGAAGATCAACACAAAACGACATTCATATACCTGTTGGGTACATTCGCATATTGAAAAATGCCTTTTGGTCTCAAAAATGCTGGAGCCACCTTTCAGTGGGCCATGTCTTTTTCTTTTCATGACCTCAAGCATTTAGTCGAGGCTTATTTAGATGATTTAGCATCACGATCTCGCAAGAGAAAGGATCATCCCACACACCTTCGACTTATATTCAAACGTTGTTGCTACTTTCAGATTTTCTTGAATCTGAACAAGTGCAGCTTCTGCATAACGTCAAGACGATTGTTAGGTTTCATAGTATCAACAACAGGGATCATGGTTGATCCTCTCAAGGTTGAGGCAATAATTCATTTGCCCCCCCCCCACGTACAATCCTTCAACTTCAGAGTCTACAAGGCAAGGAAAACTTTTTACTACACTTCATCGCCAACTATGCCAAAATCACCAAGGGCTTTATGTGCTTACTGAAGAAAGACGTTCCCTTTCACTGGGACGATGCGGCTCAATGCTCTTTTGATGCATTAAAATGTGCCTTCACAACTGCCCCTCTGCTCCGGCCACCTAACTATAACAAAGATTTCTTATTATATATGGCTGCAACAGAGTCAACCATTGACATGGTTTTAGTTCAGGAAGATGACTTGTTCTCAGAATACATGATCTATTATCTAAGTCGAGGCCTCGTAGGACCGGAACTTAATTATTCTCACATCGAAAAACTTGCTTTGGCAACAATTCATGCTGTTCAACGGTTCCGTCATTATGTTTTGTTTCGCAAGACCACTGTCATTGCTGTCATGAATCCATTCCAGTACTTGTTGACACGATGGGTAATAGGCAGAAAAATCAGTAGATGGATATTCATCCTCTAAGATTTTGACTTAGACTTCAGTTCAACAAAGTCCAAAAAGTCACTGGTCTTCGTAGAACTTATTTCGGAACTTCTGGTTGAGTCAGGTGACGTTGTTCCTGAAGAATTACCTATCTAGGGAGATATGTTTTTTATCACATCTTCAGATCCCTGGTATGGAGATATACTTATCTATATCCAGACTTTGAAGTGCCCCACCACTGCTTCTCGCGATGAGCGTCGACTCATACGCCACTAGGCTAAGAATTATCTCATAATCTATGATACATTATATCGGAGAGGTGTAGACTTCATCCTATGCCGATGTATCACTCATGAGGAAGCAATTATCGTGCTTAATGATTGCCATACCAGATCTTGTGGTGGTCATTTGTCTGGGTTGGCAACAACCCAAAAGATTCTACGAGCAGGTTACTTCTGGCCGACACTTATCAAAGATTGTATCGAATCAGTCAAGAAGTACCACCTGTGCCAAATCTTCTCTCGGAAGATGAGGGCACATCCTGCTCCTATGTTTCCTGTCATCATAGTTGGTCCCTTCACCAAGTGGGGGATTGATTACACTACTTGCAACCCTCCTTCAGCAAGGGGGCACCGCTATATCATCATAGTTGTAGACTACATCACAAAGTGGGTCGAAGCTATGCCAACGTTTAAAGATGATGGAGAGACTGCAGCTCTCTTTTTATTCAATCAGATAATAGCAAGGTTCAACGTCTCGAGAGAGATTATCACTGACCATGACAGTCACTTTCAGAACCAAATGATGACTGAGTTAACATCAAATCTTGGGTTACGGAAAGAACATTCATCACCCTACTACCCCCAAGAAAATGGGCAGGTGGAAGATGTAAACAAAACTCTTAAGACTATTTTACAATGAACTATCAACTCAGCCAAGTCAAATTGGCATTTGATGTTATACTCGACATTATGGGCTTACCAAACATCTGTTAAGACTGCAACCGAATTTTCACCTTTTCAACTCGTTTACGGGTTGGAGGCAGTCTTTCCCATCGAATGTCAGATCCCGTCTCTAAATTTGGCAGTACAATTATTGCCCAACACTTCTCCACTTGAAGAATGGTTAGTATACCTTGAGCAACTCAATGAGAAACATCGTGATGTGGCCCTAGCCAACGAGGCTCACAAACATAAGGTCAAGTGTCAGTATGATAGGTCCATTCGTCCTCGGATTTTCTCCGAGGGTGAACTTGTCCTGGTCTACAACTAAGATAAGGACCCCCTGGGGGCAGGAAAATTCAAACCCATGTGGTTCAAACCTTTCATCATAAAAGAGGTTTTAAAAAAGGGCGCTTATCGTCTGGTTGAGTTTGAAGGGAATGCTTTGGCGGAGCCTAGAAATGGGCTCTACCTGAAGAAGTATTACTCATAGGTAGGTCACTGTGGGTAACTTTTTGTAACATATGTATAGTCTTTGTACTATTACTTTTTAGTTTCTTTTAGTATTATGGACGTGTTGTTGATACTATCTTTCGTCCTTGTGGCAGATGTCAAGTGATTCCGAGGTGTTCGTTGGGTATAAAAACAGTGCTAGTCGACACACTTGGAGGCTTACCTCCACAGCTTGGGTAATCTTTACACCTCAAGGCCAGTTATTATCTTCCGGAGGTATATGCTTAGGTGACACCACAAATAATGTTGTCAAGTATAGCGCAGTTATTGAGTTGCTTCGTGATGCTTTGTCAGTGGGTATCTCTCATCTTTGGGTCTATCTCAATGCTTAGCTAGTTGTGTCTCAGTTAAACAGAGTGTACCAAGCTCATGATCCAACTTTACATCAATTATTCCTTAGGGTACCTCTCTTAGAATGAAACTTTGATTATATTACATATTTCCATGTTCCTAGGAGATTAAATCAAGTTACAGATACTCTAGCTAATAAAATTTTAGATTGGCATCTTGCACACATATGAAAGAACATTGACATAAGCATGTAAATACATTTTTGCACACATGATCCATAAGACACAAAAGACCAAAAAACCATATATAATATCATAAAGTAACTAGAGTACATAGACGGATGCAAGCGTCTCAAAAAATAGGACCGATAACGAGTCATAGGGCTTATGCCCTCAAAAAATATATACAAGTAGTGATTGTGGCACGTCAAGATGTCTAGCTAAAGTCAGGTCTTGTGGGCCTTGTTATACTGGTCCACAACATTGTCTAAACACCGAAACAACCATACCCACGTCTATGGTGCCCCCACTAATTGAGGCTACATAGATGGTGGCAGGTTCTCAATCTCTGCCATCGGGACTATGCGAGTGAGCGCAATGAAGTTATGCTCAAACCGTCTCAATACCCTCTCAGCCTCCCCAACTAGAAGATCTCCTGCTACTGTTGGTCCCTCGACGGTGGTAAGTGTGGCTCCTGACCGAGGAAAACACCCATTCCTCGCACAGTTAGTGGGTCGCACTAGTCCCACATCTGCACACAATGAACACATATCTATCAAATACTCTGGCTTAAGAAAAAAATGATATATATAACAAAACAACATAAAAATTACATATACAACAAAAAAACTACGAAGGTGGAGACTTACCCATCTCCCCTCGCACCTCACCAGGAGGTACTGGTATCTCTGGGTCTCTCGAAAAATCAATCCCGGCATAGGGGTAGTCCTCTATAATCGGGATCTATTGTGATAGCCATGAAAAAAATTCATCATTGAAGGACTCATTGGTCCTTCCACCACCCTATCGCGGCAGTAGTACTTCCCATATACACACAGTAGGAAGAGAGGCCTGGTGTCCTCGTACCACTACTCGAGGACTAAAACTCGAAACTCTCTCAAAAAATAACGAACACAGAATGGTCCTGAACCCGAAGTTCCTATGTGTCTGCAAACGAAAATCTGTCGACTGCCTCTTCATGCACTCAAGCAAGGTGGTACTCCAATCAAAAACTTGTGCATTTAAGCACTAGACTGCACAGTTCATCAATGCATGGGATGCTTGATGTAGAGCCGCAGAACCAGTAATTCGCCCAATAAGAAATACTATCACCTATAGCGATAGGTTAGTGATATTGCTTATAGGCACCTGCATGCTCACATGGTTCGTATCATTTGCACAGTATAGACCTATCAATTCCTCTATGTTATGCGGCCCCGCAGGAAAAGTACGGAAATTGACTGGTTCCCCTCTCCTAGAGAGGCCAGTCAAAAAGTAAATGTCCTCTACCGTGGGCACCAGTGACTGCCCCTCTAACATGAATGCCTCTGCATTCGGATGCTAGTAGTCAACCAAGGCATTTAGTAGCCTAGGTTGTGCTCGCATGAAAGGACATAGAAAAAACTTGAGTAACCCACATTGCATCAATGTAGCCACAGCATTGGGGTCTTCCACAACCAACTCATTCACCTCTTCGTGCTCTCTTTCTCTCCAATGGACATACATCCTGCAAAACAAAAATTTTCAAGAGAGTTAAACCCTTGCTTTTTGTGTCTTTAGCATTCAATAAGGGGGCCCATGTGTGCTGTATTGGAGACAATCACGTGTACACGTGGCCTGTCCCGAGACAACCCGCGTGGACCTAGGGCCGACCTTTTAAAGGTCGACACCCCCCTAAAAAATGAAACCCAATGCATAAATAAAGACATAAAATGCAAGATAAGGGAATTTGTACTTACTTGGTCCATACAGAAGTTCGTTTCATCCACTATAGCTCCCAGAATCACCACTTTAATCAAAGGGGGTCTTTTGGCTCCAAAGTCAATTTCCAAGTCAGCAATGGTGATAATGAGCTGCCAGCTTCTATTTATAGACTTTTTGGCCTCTTTTTGTCACTTTTTTGGCCTCCCTTATCATTTTCTTTATACCAAAAACCATTTAGAGTGATTCAAGATTTGCATAGGAGGGATTTGATTGGGTATTGGGATAGTGTTTTTTGAGTTTTGAGAATTTTTCGATGGTCCGTGGAATTTTTTTTCCCAACGCTCAACTTGAACATATAGGTTAGGTTTCTACCTTGATTTTCATATCTCGTTGTCTTTTTCCTTTGCCATAGGATCGATCCCATCAGGATGTGACACAGAACCATCATCTCTGCTTTAGAAGTGTCGCAACTTGGTGGTAGAGCTTACCGAAACATGGATGCCCTAGGTAGATCCTGGTTGCATTATGGTATTCATGCTGTCTCTAAAACATTGTAGGCTCGAGAGTCCTTGTATTTTTTCCTGAATACGAGTTTGAGCCTCATTTGCATGATTCTTCTTCACTCTTGGCCTCACCCTCAGGACTCCCCCCAAAAATATACAGGTCTTCTTTTAGGCCCTTTTCAGACCCTCTAAACATGAAAATATTGCCGAGAGATCTTGTGGCCTTTCACACTCGTTAAACTGAAATTTGAAGTCACGTCTGTCCGGCAGTAGTTTACCCCTTTTTTGGTCCGGACGGTCAACTATATAAACAAAGGTATACTCTATGGAACTTCATCTCTATAGAAGAGTACTCTTAGGTATAATTTTATCCCTTTTTTGGGCCTGAGGGACTAAACTTACGAAGAAGGAACCCCCACGGAGTCCATAGTTAAGCTCTTTTTAGCCTCCCTAAAATTGAAAAGATCACCGAGTGACCTTATTCTTTCACACTCGTTAAACTGGTCCAGAAGAACATTCTTGACAGAGTCCATAGTTAAGCTTTTTATAGACTCCTTAAAAATGAAAAAATGGCCGAGTGATCTTGTCCTTGTCACTCTCGTTAAAATGGTTTTGAATAGACATATTGTCGATGCTAGTTTATCCCTTTTTCAAACTGACTAGACTATCTTCGAAAAAGGTACCCTAATGGAGTCTCCTTTTATGTTTTTTCAGACTCTCTAAATATGAAAAACCACCAAGCTTGCCTTCTGTGGGCTTGTTAAACCCACATCGAAGGATGTTACCATTGTGTGTTTTATTAAACTGCATTTTCATACCTTATATGCCAGCCTTGTAACAGTTTGCTTCTGCGTCTTAACACCTTTGGCCCCCGAAGGATTTTTCCCAAGTATCATTGTACTAGAACATCAGTCTCATCCTTGTGCCTTGAACTTGTATGTTTGCAATACTCATTCCTCCATTGTAACGTAACATTCCTTTATTCTTTTTCCAAAATTATTGAAAAAGACAAAAAAATCAAATATACCCCAAAAAGAGGAAGGGAAAATTGTTTTCTTTATTGGCAGCATAATGAGTCACCCTTGGATAAAGCAAATCTGTATGTTTGTTCATCAAACTATGGGATGTAGTATGACCTTAGGAAGATGTTCTCATTATATCAAGTTGTGTCCTCCACCGTTTGGTTATCCTTCCAAACATATGGAGATTTTGCATTGCCTCCTGCTTCGTAGACTTATGATTAATGCCATGCTACCTGAGTCTCATCATTTGTCGTGCAATTGTCCGAGGGAAATTTGTCACCAAGCCTAAGTCGACCCCTCTACAATTTGTCTCTTTCCCTCATACCCAGCCATCCTGAATGTCCAATCAAGTCCTTGTTTGAAATCAACGAAGCCTTCAGTCTGATCATCAAGATTATCTAGTCCATGACCGACGAGCCATCGAAGACCTCTGGGTAGTGCAGTCGTACATTCATATTACACTCCTACCTGAGTTTTGAAGATTTTTAAGTTATTGCTTGAGCTCTGAAGATTTCATCTCCAGCCATCAGGTCGTATCAGCTTTTAGAATATGGATACTCTATATGTATATCTTTTCGATTTCGAGATGTATCTCCGCCGTGCATTATTCGCGGCTACTCTTTATATTGTTATATGACATGGATCTACAATGTATTTGATTGGTAGCCATGATTCTATTTTATCCTGAGCATGGGTATGGCAGCCTTGGTGAGACATTTTTTATTTTGCAGATGACGCCTCCCGGTTCCTGATCCTTGGGCTCAATCATTTGGCACATCAATAAAGATTGGTAATGTATTTCAGCCATCAGATGCTCTTCTGATCTCACACATTAGGGGGCATCTGTTATAACCCTAAATTGCACCATACATGCTTACCTGGCATCAGGCCATCTTAGATCCCTTCTTTGCCAAAGCACTGCTGAACAACTCTTTAAAAATTCTCTTTTATAAAGGCCCACATGCCCTACTCCATTATTGCACGCGTGTACACGCTAGCTGACCTCAAACAGCCTACGTGGACCAACAAAAGCACGAAAAAAGGAAAGTTGCCGATGGAACACACAGCTCTGGGTGAGTTAATTGAAACTCCCGGCCATGCATGGCCAAGGGTTCGTCCAAATACCTAGCTTATTCTAACCTATAAAAGAAGGGCTAGGGGTCCCATTTGGAAGAGGAAAAATATAGCAAAGAAAATCCGCCCATTTGCATATTCCCATTGTCCCAACCCCTTAGTCATCCTTGTGCCAGAAGAGAGACAAAGCAAAGAAGTTGGAGGACAGTTGAAGAGGAGCCTAGGATCAGGTTCATGGAGCAGTGGCCAGTCTCGAATTTTTGTAAGTTGACTCATTCAAAGTAATAAAGAAAATGCTTTTCCCGTCCCAATTCATGAGTTATTCATAATTTGTTAAGTACATGTTTGAATTTCTAACCTGTTAGTCTATAGGTAAGATGCATGTGTAGTTGTTGCTTGTCTTGTATGCAGGTCAACATTGGAAAGGAGAAATGCGAACAAGTGATCGAGTGCGACAAGGGATCGACATCAAATGCATGGAATGAGGTAGGTTGATCTAGCCATGTTTTACTGAAAAGAAATAGGATTTAAGTCTGGGGACGAAGGTAGAAAGTAGAATTTCTCTTGGTCATATCTGCATGCAAAACATAACCCTATTTGCTAGTCCGTAAGGAGATTTCACTCACAACACCATGCAAGGACACTTGGGATGATGAGAGAGGTTTTCCTCAAGGGAAACTAGTTTGAGATCCAACTCTTTGTACCCTGACCACGTCGGGGACATGCACTAAGAAACGACAATGAGCAACCTGCTCCGATACCACTGATCCATATTTATTTTGAGAATGAAATGAAGGTGGAGATACAAAAATGACTATACAGAGATATTGCCGGATACACAAAAATATTGAAATAAACACAGAGATACACTAATGCACAATTTTTATTAAT
The DNA here is from genome assembly GCA_032191745.1 of Picea mariana. Taxonomy (NCBI): domain Eukaryota; kingdom Viridiplantae; phylum Streptophyta; class Pinopsida; order Pinales; family Pinaceae; genus Picea; species Picea mariana. The sequence goes on from JASDQU010101538.1 coordinate 173,925, forward strand.
GAGATAGTGTACAGAAACTGTAAAATTACAGAGTGAATAACTCGCTAGAATGGTGGCAACTTATATATGAGAAAATATGTGATGGCTACGCTTATTCACAATAAGATGATGATGTTTTCAATGAGGCTCTAGAGGCCTTTTTAACATAAATAAAATCCAAAACCCTAACCAAAAGATGAAACTCCAAAAGGTTTGCGAGTCCCGATGGGGGTAGTTGGTACGTCAACTTCCCAAGGGCGTAATGTTTTCATATGATCTATGTTTTGGGTGTTCTATATCTTTTCAAAAAGGTATATCTGAGGAGTATATATTACGTTCATCCTAGAAAATGCCTTTGGCTATTGTCTAAGTGTTTGCATGGATAAAAACGTCGTTTAGGGCCTTAAAATAGTGCCAAAAGTTCAGTACTCGAAAAAATGCCAAGGTGGAAACCCATGTTTTGAGCTAGTGGAATAGGTGGGTGGCCACCAATTTATGCTTGGATCACTGCTACACTCTGCATAGTCGTGGAAGTAAGATTGTACTTTGTTTCATGTGCTACTTGTTTCACCTTTCCCTACATAGTTGCTAGTTCTCCTATCACCTTCAATGTTTCTTATTGAAGTGGTTCTAAGCGCTGCTAAAGGATACTATGTCGATCCCTTAAATTTTCAACTTCCATGTATGATTGCCTCTATTCCAAAATGACCATCATTTGTTCTGCTGGTGGAAGGATGTTTATACTCTCTGACACTTTCTAGGCCTTTTCGTATGTTTCCCTTAATTTGGCCTCCACGACCTTCATCTCTGGATATTCTACCAGGTCTATCCATATTTTCATGCTTTCCTTGCAAAGTTTCTTGCATTCTTCTTCCACTTTCTTAATGTTGGCTATGACTATCATCACCGTTATTTCTCTTCCTTCTCTTTCCTCTGGTGGTGTTCTTGACATACTTCGCAACTGTAGGTCCTCAATATTTGATTGGAAGCCTTTGATGACTTTGCCAATATTCAATACCTGCTCTTCCATAGTATTCTCTACTACTATTGGGACTTCTGGCATTTCCTTGTACAAATTCTAGACAGTTGCTTGTGTCTTATGCACCATAATCTTGACTTCATCCTTTTTCTTTAGAGATTTCCTTACCCTTTCCTCGAACTCGTTCTTGTATTTCATTGCTTCTTCCACTCTCCCTTCAACTTCTCTCTTTTGCTGGAGTGCAGTGTCATAGTGTTGTTGCAACTGATCCCTTTCATCCATTACTTTGGTTAGTTCTTGGTGTGCTTCATCTCCTTGGAGCCTAATCTCATGCAAAATGCCTATTTTCAAGATTTTTCACATGTGTATGGTAATATGTGATTCCAATATGTTCAACTAGCTCACTTTCTTCATATGTTCATGTATTTTAGGTGTTGGTAACTCAATTGCGTCTGTCCCGATTTGTAATGTCCTATGCCCCTCTACTAGCTCAGTCAAGACTAGATGAACAATATGTTCTTCCTATCCCATACTTGTGCTCAATTGTCCATCCTCTTTATGCTCTGATGTTATTTTTTCTACTTCCAAGAGTTGTTGTAGTGTCACCAACTAAACCTGCACCTTTTAGTACTACTCTGCTTGTTTCCTCATCGCTTCCTCAATGACTTCCTCTACGATGTCCCATACTTGGTAGCTGATTTGGTCCATGTATTCATTGGTGAAATTATAGATTGGGTGATATAGGTGGATATCAATGGCCACCTACCTATTCAAACTGGCTCGCATACATATGTCATCTTAGTAGTTTCATTTTTCATCTTGGTAATTTTTTTCTTGCTTTTTGGGGCCATTTTGAGGCCCTAAAAAACATTTTATGGTCCCACCACAGTTGTTAGTACATATCCTTGTAGGGGGGATGTTTTTCTTGGTTGTGGGCTATAGGTGACAAAATGCAAGAAAAAAGGGGCTAAAAACCCACAAATAATGTTTATCCTAAGTCTTTCGAGGACGATGTGATGGTTTGGCATGATGTGTTATGGGGCACACAGATCTGAGCAATCAATCTGGGTGCGCTCAGATCTACGGTTCTCAGCCCAAGTCGCCCCCCCCAATCATTCTTCATTTAATGAGGGGGGGGGGTTCAAGTAAGTGGTTTCCCTACATGGGCCCCCCACTAACATAGCACCCCCTCATGAAATCCGAGCCCCCCCCTCCCCTGACATTTCCCTCTTACTACTACCCCCCCCTCTAATTAGACCACTTACCACCCTTTCTTACCGCCATCGCTCTCGTTCAAATCTATCTTCCACTTCGCCTCTCTCCTGCACTGATCACATCTTCCACTCCCCTCTCACCTTCCACTACCACACATCTATCCTCCACTCACCCCTGTGTCATATATTTTTCACTTTTGTCCCCTCTTATCTTTCGACATATGTTCCTCCTCCTCCATGTCACCCCCATCATAATGTCGTTTTCCCCTTGACCAATCAAATACCACCACGACCTCTCCATTGCCTCCACTTCTTCTCCCTATGTCGCGTCTCCCCCACAACTTTCTCCCAGCCTCTGTGTCTCCTTCACCTGGCCCTCGTACACCCAGTAGCCTGCTGGTCACACCCATTGCCTCATCCTCGTCAGCTCCATCCACGTCCGCCAGCTGGGTCCCTCTGCAAAGGTCCCATAAAGAAACCGATGACCAGGGAGAGGCCACCACATCTCCCAAGTGCCAAGTTTGACTTGGGTCGTCCTGATCCTGATGAAGTAGTTATGAAGAAGGGAAGGTGGTTGGAGCATCGCTTCCCCCCATGAATGAAGGTCAGAACGGTTTGA
>JASDQU010101538.1:179640-197215 GCA_032191745.1 Picea mariana
TAGCCCGTTTTGTCTCCGTCACCTACTCTCCTCACCGCTTTTGATGGTCGTTCGTTTCGACCACATGGTATCGTTCCTTCTTTCCCCGTGCTGTTAGGAGGGAAGACCGTGTGTGTTGAAGTAGAGGTAGTCGATGCTCCTGATGTAGGAGCATCTCTCCACATCAGCCAGCCAGCCAGCCAGCCACGTCAGCGCGTGTATTCAAAGCTGAAGAGAGGTGCAACCCTCGTCTTCCATTTTGAATTTGAATGTAATTAAATGTCTTAGGATATTGAGCTGTGAGGCCATGCTATGCGCACAGGCTATAGGTAGATAGGCCTTTAATGTTGAAGGCTGAGATCTAGATCCGATTTTTGGACTAGACAGCCCATTCAATGGCATTGAATAGGGTAGGTAGATTGGAGGGAAGAGCTCGAAGAGCCCCCTCATGTAAAAGATCAATTTGGATCTCATTTTGGTAGTAGTTGTAAGAGTTGTAATAGTTTTAGGAAACTCTGTTAAAGTCTGTGCTCAGGAACACCTTGTAAAAATAGGCATTTGCCATTTTAATACAAACAACAGTTTTTCCTGCATAATTCCTACGTGGAATGAATGTTTGTGTGCTTATTATGCTGTGAATGTATGTTGTGGTTGTGCATTTGCAGGGAGTTGTTTTGATTTCAGGCTTGAGAGGTTCTTTGTGGTTTCATGCCAGGAGGGCGTGACAGAGTACTGTGGTCTCTGTATACCAGTGCATAGATGCACTTCTGAACTCTGCGGAGTCAGACAAAGACATTCTAGGAGGGCACAGTAGCTGGAATCAACAATCCAGAGGAAGACCTGTGAGGTTGCTGAACACCTCAGGAGGCAAGGCTGTGTAGGGGGAACACAGTTGCAGACATAATCTCTTTGAGTTCTGTGAAGCTCTGCCAGGAGGGCATTGAGAAAGTGCATAGGGTGCACATGAGAGAACAAAATTGCTAGATGTTTTGTAGGAAGATACTCTGCCAGATGGGCATTGAGTAGATGTGCAGATAGGCACATAGAGGAAAATAACTCTTTGAGTTCTGTGATTTTAGAAAGAATCCACCGAAGGATCTTCGTAGGGTTACTGAACACCCTGAAGGACTCAACAATTAGGTTGCTTGAGCTGAAGAGTGCCAGGAGGGCATTATATTCTCCATCTGAAAGAGAAGGAAAAAAAAAAGATAAAATCCCTTAGGGGTCTGAGTATTTGAGAAGCTCAGACGGATAGCACAGTGCGTACAAGGACTCTGCAGAAGCGTAGAAGTCGTAGAATCCCTCAAGGATTCAGAAGTAAAGCTCAGGAGGAATAATGCTTTTGGTGCACTGAGCCATAGCTGCAAGGAGTGCAGAGGCCAGAGAACTCTCTGAAAGAGTTCAAAGTTCCCAAAGCTCAGGAGGGACATCATTTTTATACGCGTAGGTGAGGACTCAAGTCGCAGAGATTGCAGAGGAAAAGGAGCGAAGGTCGAGGCCTTAAAGAATTTGAAATTATTCCAAGTGTTGGAAAAAAAGCGCCAAATCTCGAGAGGAGCAACAACTATCGTCAGATCAGTCGAGAGAATCTGGACCGTGGATTCGTGTCTAGGCAGCGTAGGAAAGACACAAATGGAAAGACAGGTCTAAGCCGTCAGATCTTGGTCTAAACAGCCGACAACCGTTGGATATGTCGAGAGGAGATCGTGGTTTAAATCCTCGTAAGCAGAGCGAAAGTATTGAAGGAGTTCATATCGGGATATTGGCGTTCGGGAGTTCAGGGATCCGGAGGACGAGAGTCGGGGCACTCGACATCAGAAATTGTGAAATTACAAAGTCGCGAGGAGCGGAGACAACCGTTGGATCTGGGTCAAGGGAGGACCGTTGGATCAAAAACCCCATCGCGTTTCGTGCATTCGGAGGTTCCGGGGTTGAGGGGACCTCATCTCGACTGCCAAAGTCATGAAGTGCCGAGAGCCAAGGCTCATGTGGACACGTGGCAAAATCACAAGGTGGGGCCCGCATGATAGATAGGCAGACACTCGTCGCCTAGAGAAGGGAGTCAACGCTCCGTTGATTTCTTGCATCTCAGGGAGTCGCGGGATAAGGGTGTGAAGGCTCGACGCTTCAACCTACGAGGTCACAAATAGCGAAAAGCATCAGGGAAGGAGTAAACCCGACGTTGAATTATCGCGTCTCAGGAGATCGCAACAGGAGGGCACGAGAGTTCGACCCACAAACTCACAAATGTGCGAGTTGCGAGAGGTGCTGGTATTTAAGCCCTAGTCTATGGTTATGTGTGGAGGGTGCAGACAAGGAAAGGAGTCAAGATGACGTTGAAATTCATGAAGTGGCGAGTAGAAAGAGGTGCTAGCGCTTAGCCTAGCCGACGATCATGCTCAGAAGGTGCTGACAGAAAGGAGCCATAACCATTTCATGATTTCAAATCTCGTAGGATTGGAAAGGAGGAGTCGGGAGCTTTGACTCACGAACTCGCGAGATCGTGAGTTGTGACAAGCGCCATTGAAATTGGGCCTTGGTCATAGCACTGTGGTCGCTGGGGAAAGGTAGAGCTCGCGTCTGGTGCAGTTCGCACAGGGGAGCTTCCCAAAAGACTTGTGGATCGATAAGTGCAGATTCCAGCACGGAGTTGAAAGAGCCGCTTCGACTCATGAATTAGAGGGAATGATCCTTAAGACCGGGAGGTCATGCAGAGACTCTGTCAAGGCAGAGGTGGCGTCTGCGTCAGTGTGATTAAAAACGAGGGCTGCACCTCTCTTTAGCTTTGAATACACGCGCTGACGTGGCTGGCTGATCTGGAGAGATGCTCCTGCATTAGCTCCCCTCGACTATAACCTCTTGTTAGGAAGGAGTTGGACTTATGCCATGCAAGCTGTGGTTGCTNAGGGGTTGGTTTGTGCCCATCTTTGATGGGTACCTTCGATTACCTGCCCCCTTAAGGTGATATCCAGTTTATATCCAATCACCATAAGGTTGAGATTTTTCAAGTTTTGTTGTTTCGCATGACTTACTTCAACGATCTGTGGACACTGCCTTCCCCATCGGCCATGATGGATGAGACAGGACACCTGGGCATGTCCATGCCCTTATCCGCAGCTGAAGTAGCGTACTCCTTAGTCCAACAAACTTCATCCCACACTGATCCAACTCCTGCACAAAAATTAGATCCGCTTCTAGAGCTTGTTTGGGCTCAGGGTTCTCTCGCTCACACCGATTCATTGGACTTAGTCTTGCCCTCTGATGAAGCAATAATTGAAGCAATGACTAGTCTGGATAAACCCTGGGAAGATCTTCATCACAAATCATACTTCCTCCCAGAGTTAAGCTGAATTGAAGCGGGAGAATTCACCATGACCATGACGGGAGAGTGGTCTTGTCCTATTAATCCCTTAGCTACACATGAGGTTTATGCTGAGGGTAATATGACAACTATCGCTAAAACCTTACCGATCAATATCTCCTGAAACCCTGGCGTCTTGGAGAATGTCTTCGTCGGAGCGGATTGCTCCCCCGAAGAGATTCAATTCTACATAGATCTTTTCAAAGAATTCCGTGACGTTTTTACCTGGTCTTACGAGGAAATGCCAGGCATCGATCCAAGAATAGTTGAACATGAAATCACAACGTATCCTGATGTCAAGCTGGTTTGGCAGAAGCTTCGTCTAGTTAATCCTAAGAAAGTAGCAGCCATTCAGGTTGAGGTTGATAAATTTCTAAAAGCCGGGTTTATTTATCCAACCCATTTGACCCAATGGGTGTCAAACCCTGTGCCGGTCAATAAAAAACAAGACACGATTCATGTATGTATTGACTTCCGTGATTTGAACAAGGCATGTCCCAAAGATAATTTTTCTACACTGTTCATCGACCAGATCATTGATGAATGTGCGGGTTGCGAAGCCTTTTCTTTCATGGACGGTTTTTGGGGATATAATCAAATCCAAATCAAACCCGAAGACCAACACAAAATGGCATTCATCTGCCCATGGGGTACATTTGCATATCGTAAAATGCCTTTTGGTCTCAAAAATCCTGGAGCCACATTTCAGCGGGCCATGTCTTTTTCTTTCCATGACCTCAAGCATATAGTCGAGGCCTGTCTAGATGATTTAACATCATGATCTCGCAAGAGAATGGATCATCCCACACACCTCCGAATTATCTTCGAACGTTGTCGCTACTTTTGGATTCACCTAAATCCAAACAAGTGCAGCTTCTGCGTAACATCAGGACGATTTTTAGGTTTCATAGTGTCAACAATAGGGATCATGGTCGATCCTCTCAAGGTTGAGGCAATAATTCAGTTGCCCCCCCCACATACAATCCTTCAACTTCAGAGTCTACAAGGCAAGGTGAACTTTTTACAACACTTCATCACCAACTATGCTGAAATCACCAAGGGATTTATGCGCTTACTGAAGAAATACGTTCCCTTTTACTGGGACGAACCAACTCAACACTCTTTCGACACATTGAAACATGCCCTCACAACTGCACCTCTGCTCAGGCCACCTAACTATAACAAAGATTTCTTATTATATCTGGATGCAACAGAGTCAACCATTGGCATGGTTTTAGTTCAAGAAGATGATTTGTTCTTAGAATACGTGATCTATTACTTGAGCCAAGGCCTCGTAGGACCGGAACTTAATTATTCTCACATTGAAAAACTTGCGTTGGTAGCAATTCATGCTGTTCAACGGTTCCGTCATTATGTTCTGTTTCGCAAGACCACCGTCATTGCTGTTGTGAATCCATTCCAGTACATGTTGACATGACGGGTAATAGGTGGAAAAATTAGTAGATGGATAGTCATCCTCCAAGAGTTTTACTTAGACTTCGTTTCAGCAAAGTCCACAAATTCACTGGTCTTCGCAAAACTTATTTCAGAACTTCCGGTTGAGTCAGGTGACATTGTGCCTGAAGAATTGCCTATCCAGGGAGATATGTTTTTGATCACATCTTCATATCCCTGGTATGGAGATATACTTATCTGTCTCCAGACTTTGAAGTGCCCCACCACTACTTCTCGCGATGAGCGTTGATGCATATGCCACTAGGCTAAGAATTATCTCATAATCGATGATACATTGTATCGGATCGGTGTAGAATGCATCCTACGCCGATCTCTCACTCATGAGGAAGCAGTTATCGGGCTTAACGATTGCCATACCAGAGCTTGTGGAGATAATTTGTCTGGGTTGGCAACAACCCAAAATATTCTACGAGCAGGTTACTTCTGGCCGACACTTATCAAAGATTGTATCGAATCGGTCAAGAAGTGCCACCCATGCCAAATCTTCTCTCGGAAGATGAGGGAACATCCTGCTCCCATGTTTCCTATCATCATAGTTGGTCCCTTCACTAAGTGGGGGATTGATTACACTACTTGCAACCCTCCTTCAGCAAGGGGGCACCAATATATCATCGTAGCTGTAGACTACTTCACAAAGTGGGTTGAAGCTATGCCAACGTTTAAAGATGATGGAGAGACTGCAACTCTTTTTTTATTCAATCAGATAATAGCAAGGTTCGACGTCCCGAGGGAGATTGTCACTGACCATGGCAGTCACTTTCAGAACCAAATGATGGCCGAGTTAACATCAAATCTTGAGTTACGGAAAGAAAATTCATCACCCTACTACCCCCAAGCAAATGGGCAGGTGGAAGCTGTAAACAAAAATCTTAAGACTATTTTACAGCGAATTATCAACTCATCCAAGTCAAATTGGCATTTGATGTTATACTTGACATTATGGGCTTACCGAACCTCTGTTAAGACTGCAACTGGATTTTCACCTTTTCAACTCGTTTATGGGTTGGAGGTAGTCTTGCCCATCGAATGTCAGATCTTGTCTCTAAAGTTGGCAGTACAATTATTGCCCGACACTTCTCCACTTGAAGAACGGTTAGTATACCTTGAGAAACGTCATGATGCATCCCTGGCTAACAAGGCTCACAAACATAAGGTCAAGTGTCAGTATGATAGGTCCGTTCGTCCTCAGATTTTCTCTGAGGGCGACCTTGTCCTGGTCTACGACCAAGATAAGGAAAATTCAAACCCATGTGGTTCAGACCTTTCATCATAAAAGAGGTTTTAAAAAAGGGGGCTTATCGTCTGGTTGATTTTGAAGGGAATTCTTTGGTGGAGCCAAGAAACGAGATCTACCTCAAGAAGTATTACTCATAGGCAGGTCATTGTGGGTAAACTTTTGGTAACATATGTGTAGTCTTTATACTATTATTTTTTAGTTTCTTTTAGTATTATGGATGTGTCATTGATACTATCTTTCGTCACTGTGGCAGATGTCAAGTGATTCCGAGGTGTTCATTGGGTATGCAGACGGTGCTAGTCAGCACACTCGGAGGCTTGCTTCCACAGCTTGGGTAATCTTTACACCTCAAGGCCAGTTATTGTCTTCCGGAGGTATATACGTAGGTGACACCACAAATAATGTTGCCGAGTATAGCGCAGTTATTGAGTTGCTTCGTGACTCTTTGTCAATGGGTATCTCTCATCTCTGGGTCTATCTCGACGCTCAACTGGTTGTGTCTCAGTTAAACATAGTGTACTGGGTTCATGATCCAACTTTATACCAACGATTCCTTAGGGTACGTCTCTTAGAATGAAACTTTGATTATATTACATATTTTCATGTTCTTAGGAGATTAAATCAAGTTACAGATACTCTAGCTAATCAAATTTTAGATTGACATCTTGCACACATATGAAAGAACATTGACATAAGCATGTAAATACATTTTTGCACACATGATCCATAAGACACAAAAGATCAAAAAACCATATATAATATCATAAAGTAATCAGAGTACATAGACGGATGCAAGCGTCTCAAAAAATAGGACCGATAATGAGTCACAGGGCTTATGCCCTCAAAAAATATATACAAGTAGTGCTCGTGGCACGTAAAAATGTCTAGCTAAAGTAAGGGCCTGTGGGCCCTATTATACTGGTCCACAACATTGGCTAAACGCCAAAACAACCGGACCCATGTCCGTGGTGCCCCCACTACATGAGGCTACATAGATGGTGGCAGGTCCTCAATCTCTGCCATCGGGACCGTACGAGTGAGCGCAGTGAAGTTACGCTCAACCCGTCTTAGTACCCTCTCAGCCTCCCCGGTTGGAAGATCTCCTGTTGTTGTTGGTCCCCCGACGGCGGCAGGTGCGGCCCCTGGCCGAGGATGACACCTGTTCCTCGCATAGTTAGCGGGTCGCACTGGTCCCATGTCTGCACACAATGAACACATATCCGTCAAATACTCTGGCATAACAAAAAAATGATATATATAACAAAACAACATAAAAATTACATATACAACAAAAAAAAACTACAAAGGTGGAGACTTACCCATCTCCCCTCGCACCTCACCAGGAGGTACTGGTATCTCCGGGTCTCTCGAAAAATCAATCCTGACATAGGAGTAGTCCTCCATAACTAGGATCTATCGTGACAACCATGCAAAAAAGTCATCATCGAAGGACTCATTGGTCCTTCCACCACCCTGTCGTGGCAGTAGTACTGCCCCTCTACACACAGCAGGAAGAGAGGCCCGTTGTCCTCGTACCACTACTCGAGGACTAAAACTCGGAACTCTATCAAAAAAGAACAAACACAGAATGATCCCGAACCTGAAGTTCCTATGTGTCCACAAACGACAATCTGTCAACTGCCTCTTCATGCACTCAAGCAAGGTGGTACTCCAATAAAAAACTTGTGCATTTAAGCACTGGACAACACAGTTCATCTGTGCATGGGATGCCTGATGTAGAGCTGCAGAACCAATAATTCGCCCAATAAGCAATACTATCACCTGTAGCGATAGGTTAGTGATCTTGCTTATATGCACCTACATGCTCACGCAGTCCGTATCAGCTGCACAATATAGACCTACCAGTTCTGCTATGTTATGCGGCCCCGCAGGAAAAGTCCAGAAATTGACTGGTTCCCCTCTCCTAGAGTGGCCAGTCAAAAAGTCAATGTCCTCGACCGTGGGCACCAGTGACTGCCCCTCTAACATGAATGCCTCTACATCCGGATGCCAGTATTCAACCAAGGCATTTAGTAGCCTAGGTTGTGCCTGCATGAAAGGACATAGAAAAAATTTAAGTAACCCACACTACATCAAAGTAGCCACAACATTGGGGTCTTCCCCGACCAACTCATTCACCTCTTCGTGCTCTCTTTCTCTCCAATGGACATACATCCTGCAAAACAAGAAGGTTCAGGAGAGTTAAACCCTTGCTTTTTGTGTCTTTAGCATTCAATAAGGGGGCCCATGCGTGCTGTATTGGTGACAATCGCGTGTACACACGGCCTGTCCTGAGACATCCCACATGGACCTAGGGCCGACCTTTTAAAGGTCGACGCACCCCTAAAAAATGAAACCCAATGCATAAATAAAGACATAAAATGCAAGATAAGGGAGTTTGTACTTACTTGGTCCAGACAAAAGTTCGTTTCGTCCATTGTATCTCCCAGAATCACCACTTTAATCAAATGGGGTCTTTTGGCTCCAGAGTCAATTTCCAAATCAACAATGGTGATAATGAGCTGCCAGCTTCTATTTATAGACTTTTTGGCCTCTTTTTGTCACTTTTTTGGCCTCCCTTATCATTTTATTTATAACAAAAACCATTTAGAGTGATTTAGGAGTTGCATAGGAGGGATTTGATCGGGTATTGGGACATTTTTTTTTTGAGTTTTGAGTATTTTTCGACGGTCCGTGGAATTTTTTTTTCCGATGCTCAACTTGAACATATAGGTTAGGTTTCTACCTTGATTTGCGTATCTCGTTGTCTTTTTCCTTTTCCATAGGATCAATCCCATCAGGCTATGACACAGAACCATCATCTATGCTTTAGAAGTGTCGCAACTTGGTGGTAGAGCTTACCGGAACATGGATGCCCTAGGTAGATCCTAGCTGCATTATGATATTCATGCTGTCTCTAAAACATTGTAGGCTTGGGATTCCTTGTAGTTTTTCTTGAATACGAGTTTGAGCCTCATTTGCATGATTCTTCTTCACTCTTGGCCTCACCCTCAGGACTCCCCCAAAAATATACAGGTCTTCTATTAAGCCCTTTTCATACCCTCTAAACATGAAAATATTGTCGAGTGATCTTGTGGCCTTTCACGCTCGTTAAACTGAAATTTGAAGTCATGTCTGTCTGGCGGTACTTTACCCCTTTTTCGGTCCGGACAGTCAACTATACGAACAAAGGTATACTCTATGGAGCTTCATCTCTATAGAAGAGTACTCTCAGGTATAATTTTATCCCTTTTCGGGCTTGAGGGACTAAACTTATGAAGAAGGAACCCCCATGGAGTCCATAGTTAAGCTCTTTTCAGACTCCCTAAAATTGAAAAGATCGTCGAGTGACCTTATTCTTTCACACTCGTTAAAATGGTCCAGAAGAACATTCCTGACGGAGTTCATAGTTAATCTTTTTTCAGACTCCTTAAAAATGAAAAAATGCCCGAGTGTTCTTGTCCTTGTCACACTCGTTAAAATGGTTTTTAATAGACATCTTGTCGGTGCTAGTTTACCCCTTTTTCGAACTGACTAGACTATCTTCGAAAAAGGTACCCTAATGGAGTCTCCTTTTATGTTTTTTCAGACTCTCTAAATATGAAAAACCACCGAGCTTGCCTTTTCTGGGCTCGTTAAACTTACATCGAAGGACGTTACCATTGTGTGTTTTATTAAACCGCGTTTGCATACCTTATACACCAACCTTGTAACAGTTTGCTTCTGTGTCTTAACACCTTTGGCCCCCGAAGGCTTTTTCCCGAGTATCATTCTACTAGAACATCAGTCTCGTCCTTGTGCCTTGAACTTGTATGTTTGCAATACTCATTCTTCCATTGTAACATAACATTCCTTTATTCTTTTTTCCAAAATTATTGAAAAAGACAAAAAAAAATCAAATATACCCCAAAAAGAGGAAGGGAAAAGTGTTTTCTTTATTGGCAGCATAATGAGTCACCCTTGGATAAAGCACATCTATCCGTTTGTTCATCAAACTATGGGATGTAGTACGACCTTAGGAAGCTGTTCTCGCTATATCGAGTTGTGTCCTCCACCATTTGGTTATCCTTCCAAACATATGGAGAGTTTGTGTTGCCTCTTGCTTCGTAGACTTATGATTAATGCCATGCTGCCCGAGTCTCATCATTTGTCGTGCTATTGTCCAAGGGAAGTTTGTCACCAAGCCTGAGTCGGCCCCTCTACATTTTATCTCTTGCCCTCATACCCGGCCATCGTGAATGTCCAATCAAGTCCTTGTTCGAAATCAATGAAGACTTCAGTCTGGTCATCAAGATTATCAAATCCATGACCGACGAGCCGTCGAAGACCCCTGGGTAGTGCAGTTGTACACTCATATTACACTCCTACCTGAGTTTTGAAGATTTTGAAGTTGTTGCTTGAGCTTTGAAGATCTCATCTCCAGCCATCATGCCGTATCAAATTCTAGAAGATGGATACTCTATATGTATATCTTTTTGATTTTGAGATGTAGCTCCGCTGTGTATTATTCGCGGCTACTCTTTATATAGTTATATGACATGGATCTACAGTGTATTTGATTGGTAGCCATGATTCTATTTTATCCCGAGCATGGGTATGCCCGCTTCGGTGAGACATTTGTTATTTTGCAGATGGCGCCTCCCAGTTCCTGATCCTTGGGCTCAATCGTTCGGCACATCAGTAAAGATTGGTAATGTATTTCGGCCATCAGATGCTCTTCTGACCTCACACATTAGGGGGCATCTGTTATAACTCTAAATTGCACCATACATGCTTACCTGGCATCAGGCCATCTCAGATCCCTTCTTTGCCAAAGCACTGCTGAACAACTCTTTAAAAAACCTCTTTGATAAGGGCCCACACACCCTACTCCACTATTTCATGCGTGTACATGCTAGCTGACCTAAAACAACCCACATGGACCGACAAAAGCACGAAAAAATGAAAGTTGCCGATGAAACACACAGATCTAGGTGAGTTAACTGAAACTCCCAACCATGCATGGCCGAGGGTTCATCCAAATACATAGCTTCTTCTAACCTATAAAAGAAGGGCTAGGGGTCCCATTTGGAAGAGAAAAAATATAGCAAAGAAACTCTGCCCATTTGCATATTCCCATTGTCCCAACCCTTTAGCCATCCTTATGCCAGAAAAGAGAGAAAGAAAAGAAGTTGGACGACAGTTGAAGAGGAGCCTAGGATCTAGTTCGTGGAATGGTGGCCGGTCTTGAATTTTTGTAAGTTGACTCATTCAAAGTAATAAAGAAAATGCTTTTCCCGTCCCAATTCATGAGTTATTCATAATTTGTTAAGTACATGTTTGAATTTCTAACCTGTTAGTCTATAGGTAAGATGCATGTGTAGTTGTTGCTTGTCTTGTATGCAGGTCAACATTGGAAAGGAGAGCTACGAACAAGTGATCAAGTGCGCCAAGGGATCAAAATCAAATGCCTGGAATGAGGTAGGTTGATCTAGCCATGTTTTACTGAAAAGAAATAGGATTTAAGTTTGGAGACGAAGGTAGAAAGTAGTTTTTCTCTTGGTCATATCTACATACAAAGCATAACCCTATTTTCTAGTCCGTAAGGAGATTTCCCTCACAACATCCACTTTCTCTCCCTGATGCTCTGACTGTCTCAGGCTGAGCTAAAAAATCCCCTAGTGATCCAGCCTGCGGCGTTGTGATTTCAGGGTTGTCTAACCCGACGATTTCATCAATGTCTATTAGTTCAGGGCGCTTGGGCCTGGCTGGCTTTCATATGGGTTGTTGGCAAGGGACCTTGTCATTCCTATGAGGTTTAGGTTATCTTGTAGCTGATCAATCACTCACTGAGCCTATTCTATCATGAGAAACCCCCTTTCCCGTGCATCCTGTGTCATAGGGAAACCTTTATCCTGCACCAGAGCTACCAGAGGAACCTCTGTTGCTTCTGCCGCTATCATTTCTTCCCTGGATCTGAGGGCCTCTTGAGAAGATTTCTCTATGGTCGTCACCTATTCATCCAGGCTCATGGCCCTGAACCTGGTCATTTTGGGGTCTGCCATTCTTGCCACCACCTACTCCTAGTATTGGGCATTTTTTGTGAAGACTTCATCTTCAAATTTATCGTGGGCGTACGACCAGCAGTACGACACTTGCAAAGCATGTTTCAAGACCATAATTTTTGGATCGTTCTTGCAAAATTGACCTGTCTGGAATCTGAACTCTAGTTGGCTCAACCCTTCTTGTTTGGCTTGAGTGGTGTCCTTCACCAAGTAGAAACCTACATGGAAACCATAAGGTATGAATGCCCGCTTCTTGTCCTTGACTAAGGTAGCGTGGTAGCCTTGCAGGATGGTCTGGTAGCATATTTCTCTGACTACAAGCTGGTTCAAGACATGAACCGACAGGAGATGTGGCACTCCAGTGGCCTAGAACACCCTGATGTAGGTGTCACGCTCATCCAAGTACAAATGACCTACCTTTGATATCATCTTCTTGGCCGCAACTGATAGTCTCGGGAATTCTTTCTTAAAAAGAATGAAATAAATTTGTGTGATGAACTCATCGCAAATGAGGGAGTAAGACTTCTTATACCTATTCTCCCATAGGATGCTAAAATAAACATGGACCCGGAGCTCTGCAACATGCGATCTCAGGTTCATGCCGACGAAGATGTTTTGGGCACACATGACATCGAGCAGATATGAATCCATGTAGAAGGCTAGTGTCTCTCCTTCCTTCGACGTCTGGGCCTGTTGGATGAATATGCTCAGTTTCTTAGAAATTATCACTCCCCAATTGAAGCCGCTCCTAGAAATTGTCACTCTGTAAGCTAGGGGCATCCATGCCTCTGAAAATCTGGAGTAGTCCTTCTCTCCATATAATCGGCAGCTGAGAGCCATAAAGTGGATGCATATAAATTTGTGCGATGACCTCATCGCAAATGAGGGAGTAGGACTTCTTGTACCTTCTCTCCCATAAGATTCTGAAATAAACGTGGACCGGGAGCTCCGCAACATGCCAACTAAGGTTCATGTGGACGAAGATGTTTCAGGCGCACATGAAATCGAGCATATATGAAGCCATGTAGAAGGATGGTGTCTCTCCTTCCTTCAGCGTCTGGGCCTATTGGATGCAGATGCTTAGTTGCTTAGAAATGATCTCTCCCCAGTTGAAGCCGTGCCCGAAAATTGCCATTGTGTAAGCTAGGGGCATCCATGCCTCTGAAAATATGGAGCAATCCTTCTCTCCATATAATCGATAGATGAGAGCCATCAAGTGGATGTATGGCTCCCTTAAGTTGGCCATTTGGTACTACCTAGTGCTCCGGTTGGTGTATTTCTTATCTTCCCTCCACCATGAGGCCATCACCCGACTGATGTCATGGCGCTTGTAGAACTTAACGACGAAATCTGTATTCAACCGCTCCTCGAGGTCTCAGAGTTTGTAGTATTTCTAGACCTCTACCGGAAGGAACACCCCGACACAACCACTATTTTCATTGTTGATTAAACACTTCTGTGTGTCTGTGTGGTCGATGCGCCACTTCAGAACTTCAATGCTGGGAAAAACAGGGGTTTTTCTCACAACCATATGCAAGTACGATCATCGGATGTTCGGGAACACCTCGTTGTCGAGTGATCTTACATCTGGATTGCTATGTGGGATATATTTCGGGTATTCCTCTCGGATGATATTTTTAAAAAACTCTCCTTAATGTGGGAGTGCCGCCTTGGTCCCCGTGCTTGCCTCTATATCTCCAAAGGCCGAAGGATGAATAAAAACCTTCTTCATTTCTTTTTTGATGACAGGTTCCAGTCTCTTAGTGTATTTGAGTTGTTTTGCGAGCCCTGGAGAGGAGCCTTCGCCTATCTCCGGTTCTTTCAGCTTCGATGCCCTCGACGATCATCTAGTGGTTGGATTTCTTGGCGGAATTGTTCCTGTAAAGCTTGCTAAACTTGGTTATTTGATACTCACGGGACTTCTGTAGATTTTGAATTACTCGTCTTACTTCTTTGGATGCTCTGAATCTCCGTGTGCATAGAATGATTCCGCTTACAATGACTCAAGAGAATTTAAACCAGGGAAGAACTTACCGTTTCACATCAACCATTCAATTTGGGTGATGAGTGCAATTTAAACAAATTTGCCGCCGAATCTCTGCAACTTAAATTCATCATGGGTTGATAGTTGAGGCGCGGGGGTGATGTGGTATATCGATGATTTTAAATGGCCATTTTGATTGGTGCATGAGGTAGCAACTAATGCAGGATTTCGTATTAATTAGCCTCTTAAATTCTCAAAAATCTAATCGCATCTAACACTAAAACGTCCCATTGTGTCGCTTTCTCAGTGGGTGGATCGGAGATGCACTATGAAAGTTTTCATCGATGTCCCTTGCAAAAGGGTACGACACCGATCAATCTCATCGTACAATGCTGTTGAGGAAAAGATGACTCAGAGGTGTGACTTGGACCTAAGGAACCAAGAATGACTCGGTGGTAAAACAAGGCCATACGTTTCTCCAATCTGGTAAAGACACGTGGCGTTGAAGACCAATGACTTAATTCATGTGTATTAATTGGAGTCAAGACTTTCCTTAAGTTGTGTGTTCTAAAACAAACCTTAGCTTGCCGATGCCAAAAAGTTATACAGGGTCAGCGATCGACGATAAACCTATCACGTGTTTTTGATGCAGGAGCATCTCCCACATCAAGCAAGCTAGCACGGAAGTGGAAGACAGCTGGACAAGTGCCAGCACAAATTTTGAAAACACCTTGGAATTGTTGCGCAAACATAAATGTGAAAATTTAATGAAGCGCACTTGTATATTGTAAATGGACCTTGAGTGGATTTTCTCTCGTCCTTAGTAGATAGGAGGCATTTAAGATAGTTAATGTAGGTAGATAGAATTTAATTCTAGATTAGACTATTTGAGATGCAAGAGGGAAACGAGATATAGACACCCTCATTGTGTATTGTATCATTAGTTAGAAGCAAGAGAAGAGCAAGAGCACGCAGAGAGCTGTGTAAGAACACCCATGTACATATATTTGGATTAATAGAAGAAAGCTTTGATTCAAATTCATGGTTTTGTGTCTGTTCTTTGTGTATTGATGCTGAATGATATGCTCATGAATGTTTGCTTCCAGTTATACATTTTCTTTTATATGCTGTGTATATGATTTCATGTTTGAATTGAAGTCTGAGAGGAAGAAGGAATGAGTTTGAATTGTTTCTGTATCTGAGCCAGAGGATTCCTGCAAGGAGTGCAGTCGAATTGTCCACAAGGAGTGCGTTGACAGAGGGTTCAGATAGAGATAGCTTTTGGTCTCATTCATCCCAAAGGTGCAGTTGGGCACAGGAGTCGTGCAAGGAGTGCGTAGGCCAGGTAGAAGTCTCAGGGTTGTGAACCTGAGTGAAGTATCGAAGGACTGCTGCTGCAAGTGTGCGCAGAGTCGAAGGACTTCAACACTTAGACGTGGTTGAAGGTTTGCTGCAAGGAGTGCGTGCAAGAGTTTCCTGAAGGACTTGAAGGTCATGGGAAAAGCTCAGGAAGGATAGAGCCTTCAAATTTGTTGAAGAAAAACGTAGAGGAGTTGTGCATGAAGTGTTTAAGCAGGCACCGTGAGTTCACGTTGCAGGTGGATGAGTTCTATGGAGAACACTTAGTCATTTCACAAGAATCATCGAAGAAGAAAATTGATGGTCGGTATTCTCCGAGGAGAATTCGCGATAATCCGTGGGTCGTTAGATCTCCCAGAAGTTCAGGGAAGATACGATGACGTATCCTCAAAAGGTTCAAAGCTCAGGAGGGCAGAGCCATTGATCAGGGCCACGAGGACCGTTGGATCTACACGTATATCGTGTATCGGGGTTTTGTGGATTGAAACTCTGAAATATTGCAACGGGAATCGCGATATAGCGATACGCGATATCCCGATGGGTACGAGAAAAGTGTGGGGCCACAGTAGTCAGAGTGGTGGACAGGTGGCACGAGTTATCGGAGTTTTGCAGCGAGAAGTGCCGAAAACATTGCATCAGGATTCGCGAAATCGCGAACCTCGAATTGTCGATGAGGTGAAGCGTTGAATAGTCAACCCACGCATGCGTCAGAGTTTCGACGTATCAGGCATCGGGAGTTGGGGATACAAGTTGTTTGATATCGCAAGTAGAAAAATCGCGATAGGGAAAGTTCCGATAGGGTAAAGGAAGGGTCAACGTTGACTTGCATCGGGTTTTAAGGATTCGAAACAGCAGCGCTCGACCACTGACCTCGCGAAGGCACGAAGTCTGATTCCTCGATAAGTAAAGAAAGGGGATCACGCGAGGAGTTCTGTGGGTGCAGATTTCCTGATAGGGAAATAGAAGAAAATTTGAGTTCTTCGGGCCAGGAGAAACGAGAAGATCCTGTGAGCAGGTGTGCTTGCGGGCGTGTGCCTGCGTCAATTTGGTATCAGAGCACAGAAATTTATTTGCTTTCTGTAGCAGAGAAGGAGAGAATTCACCATGTCTCCAAGGAGAGATAGACAATGAGCCGATACAGAGGATAGGGAAATGCAGAGAAGAAGAGGCAGGCAGATGGAAAATCCAGCCATAGAGAGACAAATGCATGATCTACGAGCTAGAATTGAAGACATGGAGACAACACAAAGACGCACAGCCAGTGCAGGGGATCTCAGTGATTCCAAAAGCGAGATTGAGGCTGAACATGAAGAAGAAGTTGCAACCGAAGATGCATCAAACGAGCGTTTGATCAGAGATATTGCCAAGATGGGTGCAAGAGAAAAGATGGACATTCCAGTTTACGAGAGAAACTTGGATGCAGAGGAGCTTCTAGATTAGATTAGAGCTCTAGACACATAATTCGAATATGAAGATGTCGAAGAGGACAAAAAATTCAAGCACGCTGTCACAAGATTGAAGGGACATGCAACATTGTGGTGGGATGAACTACAAGATAACAGACGCTGCAAGGGCAAGCAGAAGATTAAGAACTGGGACAGGATGATCGCGAAGATGAAGGCGAAATTCATCCTCAGAGATTATCAAATTACTCTGTTTAGGAGGATGCAGAACCTGAGACAGAAGATGATGACAGTGAAAGAATACACTGAGGAATTCTACAAACTGAACATCAGGGTAGGTCATCGGGAGAGTGATGATGAGAAAGTTGCTAGATATATGAATGGCCTGAGATATGATATCCAGGACGAGATGAGCATGGTAACCATCCGAACGGTGGAAGATGCTTATCATATGGATCTGAAAGCAGAAGAGAAGCTGAGCCGAAAGCAGAGTCAGAGGGGCCGAGGTAGAAGTCAGCCCAGAGGCAAGTCAGTTGCCCAGGATAAATATTAGAAGCCCAAGGAGGAATGGAAGAACCCTCAGACACGTACTGAGAGAGGTGGAAACTCACAATGAGGGCAACAATATGCTGAACAGAGAGGACAACATAATGAGCAGAGAGAAGATTATGCTGACAACAACACTTTTTCTTGTACTAGAGGTAAAGGAAGAGGAAGAGGTGGAGTAATCAC
>JASDQU010101538.1:202643-265287 GCA_032191745.1 Picea mariana
AGTAGACCACTTAACATACTTACTTACCGCTATCACTCCCATTTACATCTTTCTTCCACTCCACCTCTCTCCTCTGCTGGTCACATCGCCCGCTCCCCTCCCACCTTCCACTACCGCACATATGTCCTCCACTCACCCTCATGTCATATATTTTTCACTTTCGTCCCCTCTTATCTTTCGACATATGTTCCTCCTCCTCCATGTCACCCCCGTCATAATGTCATGTCCCCCTTAACCAATAATGTACCACCACGACCTCTCTCTTGCCTCCACGTATTGTCCCTGCATCACGTCGTCCCCACAAATTTATCCCAGCCTCTGTGTCTCCTCCACCTGGCCCTCGTACACCCAGTAGCCTACCAGTCATGCCCATCTCTTAAGCCTCATCAAATCCATCCACGTCCACCAACCAAGTCCTTATGGAAAGGTCCCACGAAGCAACAGATGGTCAGGGAGAGGCCGCCACGCCTCCTAGGTGCCAAGTTTGACTTGGGCCCTCCTGATCCTGATGAAGCAGTTATGAAGAAGGGAAGGTGGTTGGAGCATCGCTTCCCTCCATGAATGAAGGTCAGAATAGTTTGACTGTGGAGGCAGATTTCCAGTTGGTAGTCTGAGATTGCGTGCATGAAGAGACTGCATGCACAGTTTGACAAAGCAGAGATCAGAGGGATTGGCAGAGCTTAGATCACATCTGACAGAGGAAGGCATGCACAGAAGAAACTGCAAGTCTAGTCTAACTGAGAAGACACAGTGACATGGAAGCTCGAGCATACCTCTCCTAAGGATGGAGAAATTTTTGAGTATATAGATAGAGTTCTGTGATTCTGTAATGGTCGATGGTAGAGCGAGGCTCCCGATTTGTAAAGTTTTAATGAACACTCTGGTTCTCTGGTTATGCTTGGTAATCTGAGATTTCTAGTTTAATGAAAGTCATCTTTTTTTTCCCTCTTGTTTTCCTCCGATACTAAAAGGGTTCATGGTTGACTGATTCACTTGAATTATTATGGAAGTGATATAATGAAAGTTAGATTGTAGTGCTGTTATAATTCCTTTCAGTTCATTTGAAACTTGGATTCAAGAATATTTTGTGCCTAAGTTTTTCCTCCTGGGCTGCCTGAAGACCTGATGCCTATGGAAGAAATCTACATTTCCTCACCAAAGTCTCCCTCCTACTCACTATACTACAACCTTCTGAATAAAGTTAAACCAATACCTCACCTTATTGTCCATATCAGTCCAATTTTCTGAGTTAAGATGATATTTTCCTGAGATTGCGCCCATTTGACCCTTTATAACCAACCTGTGACATAGAATACTGATGGGTATCAAGCTTACCTTTGCCAGAATCTAGGGGTGACTTCTGGTGCTAACAACAGTCACACTATAGATGAACTTAGAGTGTGATGGCATAATGTGTAGTCCTCAGATATACCTTTCCAATGAGCTATCATGCACCTAAAATAGAGATGTATGCAAAAGTTACGACCCTGGGAAGTTGATGTACCAACTTACCCCATCGAAGCCGACATTAATTTTGGAACTTCATCTCCTAGGATTAGGCTTTTGGATGTCTAGGGTTTTGGCATTCATGTTTGATGTAAAACGATCTTTCATGTCAAATGAACTTTGAAGAAATGGGACTTCCTTTATCTCTGCCAAGCAATGCAGGAAGGTCATCTCTCAGATTGGGAAGTTTGTTTTCTTTGTGATTCACTCTCAAAGTGAGCATAAGGTTGTAGCCACATCCATGACCTACGTGGCCAAACTCTGCATGTAGCAGAAGTAAGTGGATAAGGTCATGGAATAATACAAAGTCATCTTTGCCTCACCCACTGGGGTACCTCTACAATGTCAGGTCAAGAATTCAATCGATTTGACCCCTAACACATCGCTACTGAATGGTCCAGTCTATCACCACTCTCTATTAGAAAACGAGGAGCTCAAGCGTCAGATCCGAGGAATTCTCCAAAAGGGGCACATTCAACCCATCTCATCATTGTGTGGAAGCCTAATCGTGCTAATGCAGAATAAATACAAGACCTGGCTACTCTTCATCGATTACCAAGCCCTAAATAAAATCACAATTAGGAATTGGTACCCGATTCCCCGAATCAACAATCTCCTTGACCAAATAAAGGGGGCCAAATACTTCAGTAAGATTGATGTGAAGTCTAGCTACCATCAGGTCCCAATATAGCAGACAGATGTATGTAAAACTTCCTTCAAGTCTAAATAAGGTATTTTTGAATGGTTGGTCATGCCCTTTGGTTTGACGAATTCCCTAACAAATTTCATGAGGATTATGGAAAATATATTGTGTCCTTTCACCAATTATTTTGTGGTGGTGTATATGAATGACATCCTCATCTACAACAAGAATTGGATGGAACACTTGCAACATATTCAGTAGGTTCTGCACACTTTGCAACAACACAAGCTATGTGAAAATTTGGAAAAATTCTCCTTCAGCATTGATAGGGTCTAGTACCTAGGATACATTGTTGATGAGCATGGGGTGCATGTGGATCCAACCAAGATATAGGTCATTTGTGACTGGACAACCCCAACGACACTCACTGAGATTCGTAGCTTTTCATCCTTGCCAATTTCTATTGGAGGTTGGTGTTGGGATTATCCCATATTGCATGGGCCCTCAAACAAGTAACCATGAGTGGTGGTAAGGAAAAGTTCTAGTGGGGCCTATAACAACAAAAAAATTTCGATGATTTTAAGAAACGATTGTTCTCATCCCTATTTATTTCATTACCAAACCTACAACAACTCTTTGAGATCAAGACAGATGCTTCAGACTATGTTGTGGGCATAGTTATCACTTAGCATGGGTACCCCTTGGCATATCATAGTGAGACACTATCATATTCCATACGTAAGTACCCTACTTATGACAAATAAATGTACTCCATTCTGCAAGCATACCACTAGTGGAGGCATTAAATTCTTGGGAAGGAGACAATCATCCACACCGATCATAAGCCATTGCAGTTCATGTAGACTCAGGGTAAATTTCATAATGAATGTCATCCAATGTGGTCCACATACTTGTAGCAGTTCCATCTTAACATAAAGTATAAGACAAGAAGCACCAACCACATCACTTATATCCTCAACCACCCACCAGTTTTGACACTCACCACAGTGCTAAACTCCTATGACCATGAGAACTCTGGATGACCCCAACTCTATGAGAGAGATCCTGACTTCGCTGCCACCTACCAGATGCCGGAAACAATAACAACTATCACTGATTTCTATCTTCAGGATGAACTATTGTGTGATTTGGACCATCTCTAAGTTCCATCAAGTGAGTGAGTGAAGCTGATTTGGGAAGCCCACTATAGCTAGGTGGTAGGAAAATTCGATGTAGAAAATATAGTGGTCGTGCTGTAGCAACATTTATATTGGATGAAACTTCAATGGGATGTCAACGAGTATATAAGGTTTTGCACTTCCTATGCCATTTCCAAAACAAACATTAATAAACAAGGAATGTACACCCCTATACCTACTCCTAAAAGGCCCTGGGAATCCATCTCGATGGACTACATGTCGACTCTTCCATCAATGAAGTGGGGAAATGATGATGTTTTTGTGGTGGTTGATCATTTTTATAAAAGGACGATTATGGATGCCTACAAGAAGAGCATCACACAAAAGACCGCTGCCAAAATATTTTTCAAATAGTAAAACAATATATGGGGTTAGATTTTGACTAAATAATGTGTATTCCTCGAATATACCTTTCCAACAGGATATCATGCGCCTAAAACAAAGATCATATGAAAAAGTTACGACCCTGGGAAGTTGATATACTAATTTACCCCAACTGGGCCCACATGAATTTTGTCACTTCATCTTCTAGGCTTATGTTTTTGGATGTCTATGGTTTTGGAATTCATGTTTATTGTAAAATGGATTTCATATCCTCATTTTACTCACATTCTTGCGAATGAGCACAACCATCACATCTCTTCTCAGAGACAATCGACCGTCATTCTAGCAAGCTTGTTTTTAATCTACATTTTAAAGTTTCAACATATTTATTTATTGAATAGGAGCCATATTTACTGTATCTTTGTTATTGTTCCTTGTGTCTCTGTGTTAATAATAATAATATGTGTTCATTTCATTTTCTCATAAAATATGGGTTAGTGGTATCATAGAAGTATGCTCCTTGTCGTTCTTAGTGCATGTCCCCAATGAGGTCAGGGTACAAAGATTTGGGTCTCAAGATTGTTTCTATAGAGGGAAAAATCTATCGCAAACCCAAGAGACCTTCCATGGAGGGAGAAAAGAAATATGTCAGGATAGGAGATTCTTTCAAACTATTGCTCAAGGAATCCCTCAGACAACAGAGGAACGAGATGATGGATAGTTTTGTGAAAATCCTTCGACGACTACCAACAAGCGATGAATCCTCCTTGAGTGGAGGAACCACTCCATTCAAGGTATAGATCAACTTTTATATTCCTATATTTGAAGGTCATATAGACACAAATGTTGTA
Source organism: Picea mariana (assembly GCA_032191745.1). Taxonomy (NCBI): domain Eukaryota; kingdom Viridiplantae; phylum Streptophyta; class Pinopsida; order Pinales; family Pinaceae; genus Picea; species Picea mariana. The sequence goes on from JASDQU010101538.1 coordinate 207,167, forward strand.
TACAAATGGTTGAATCTGCTAGAAGGGTATTTTTCTATCCATAACTTTTCCAATAGAGAAAATATTACTTTTTCACTCCTCAAAGCCATTCCCGATGTCAAATATTGGTTGGAGAATTTCTGTGAGAAAAAGGAAATAGAGGGACCCTCATTATTTATAGTTGCACTCACCTGGGAGCCCTTTAGGGATGCTATTAAGGAACAATACTACCCTGTTGAAAGTTATGACAACTTGTATACCGAATGGACCACACTGTGGTAGTAAAGGGACCAAGCATTGCCAGAGTTCACAAATATCTTCCATACCCTATGCACCAAGCTGGGTATCAAATATTCTGAGTGAAATATGGTGCTCAAGTACCATGGTGGTATGCATAGATACATCTGGGTAGAAATGAAGTTTCTGGACATCTCATCCTTGAGCATGGCCTATTGCTATGTTGTCAAAATCGTGTAGAAGCTTAAACAAAAGACGTGGTAGTTTGGGTCTGGGAACCCCTCATAACATAAGTAGGTAAAGGGTAGCCCCAAACCATAGAAAAAAGGGCAGAGAAAATATGGATAGCCTCAGGAAAACCAATATAAGTCACAAATAAAGAAGGAAAATGGAAATATGAACAAAGATACTAGGAAGTGGTGCGACTTCCATAAGAGCCCCTATAATAACAATGCTAATTGCTGCTCAAAGAAGTCATTGGTGGTTGAGGTGAAATCCTCTGAATCATTTGCGGGTTCCGACTCTGATTCATAACCAAAAATGAAATACAAATCATTAACACAGAACCCAGTGCGACTGTTTCTACCACTAAGATCCAACCCGGTGAACCTTATGATCTAGAAGAAGGTGAGCGCCTCTTTTATTCATAGATGTGGGTGAAAGGAACCTCACTGCACTTCATCATTGGTAGTGGTATCCAAAAAACCTCATCTCAGCAGAGGTTTTCAAACAACTAGCCATGCCGACAATGCTGCACCCGCAGTCCTACACCATAGAATGGCTTCGCTAAGGAAGCAATCTTCATGTCAGTCAACGGTGCCACCTGTCGTACGACATCAAGCCCTTCAAAGATGAGGTATTGTGTGATGTTTCTCCCCTTGAAGTTTGTGATGTTATTTTGGGCCAACCTTATTTATGGAAACATCATGCTCTATATGAGTCTATGTCTCATAGTGTTATTATTACTATGAACAGGAAATTGTACAAGATACTCGAGGCAGTCCCACCTAGTTCCATTTCCTTGATATCTACCAAGCAATGTAGGAATTTCATCTCTCAGACCAAAAAAATTGTCTTCTTTTTCATTCGCTCTCAGAGTGAGTGAAAAATTGCAACCACATCTAGGGCCTCCATGAACAACCTTTCCATGCAACATAAGAAAGTGGATAAGGTCATGGAAGAATACAAAGACATCTTCTCATCACCTATTGGGTACCACTACATTGTCAAGTCAAACATTCAATCGATTTGACCCCTGGTGTACTTCTACCCAATGGACCAATCTATCACCGCTCTTTATTATAAAATGAGGAGACCAAGAGTCAGATCCAAGAACTTCTCCAAAAGGGGCACATTTGGCCCAACTCATCACCTTTTGGAATCCCAATCATTCTTGTGCAGAAGAAAGATGGGACCTGATGAATCTGCATTGATTACCTAGTCCTAAATAAAATCACAGTCAGAAACCGGTACCCGATTCCCCAAATCGATGATCTCCTTGATCAACTCAAGGGGGGGAAAACTTCAGTAAGATTGATCTGAATTTTGGCTACCATTAAGTCCAAATAGAGAAGACATATATGTGGAAGACTTCCTTCAAGTCCAAATAAGATCTTTTTGAATGGATGGTCATGCCCTTTGTTTTGAAAAATGGCCCAACAAACTTCATTAGGATGATGGATGATATCTTGCGACCTTTCACCAATTATTTTGTAGTGGTGTATCTGGATGGCATCGTCATCTACAAAAAGACTTGGGTGGAACACTTGCAGCATATTCAATTGGTTCTACACACTCTATGGTAGCACAAGCTATATGCCAACTTGGAAAAATGGCCTGTCAGCATGGACATGGTCCAATACCTAGGATACATTGTTGATGAGCATGGTGTGCATGTGGATCCAACTAATATCTAATTCATCCATGACTAGCCAACCCCAACCACACTCACTGATCTTCAAAGCTTCTTAGGACTTGCCAATTTCTATCATAGGTTCGTATTTGGATTCTCCCATATTGCATGGGCCCTAATCCAAGTAACCAGGGGTGGTGGAAAGGAAAATTTTGTGTGGTGCCTGAACTAATAGAAATCATTCAATGATTTGAAGTACCACTTGTTCTTAACCTCCGTGCTTTCATTACTCGAACTACAATGTCCCTTTGAGAGTGAGACAACAAACTATGTTGTGGGCACAATTATCACTCAACACGACCACCCTGTGGCCTATCATAGTGAGCCACTATCAGATGTCGTCTGCAAGTACTCTAAATATGAAAAATAATTGTACTCCATTGTGCAGGCCTGCCGCCAGTGGAGAAATTACATTTTTGGGAAGGAGACAGTCATCCACACTAATCATAAGCCACTGCATTTCATGCATACACAAGGAAAATTTCAGAATGACTGCCACCATAAGTGGTCCACCTACTTGCAACAGTTCCACCTCAACATCAATTAGAAGACATGAATTACCAATCACGTTGCCAATTACCATAGCTGAATTCTATTTGTGGCACTCACCACAATGCTATACTCTTGCTGCTACGAGACCTCTGGATGGCCCCACCTCTATGAGAAATATCTTGACTTCACCACCACCTACCATATGTTGGGCACAAACACAACTATCACTAATTTACATCTTCAGGATGGGCTGCTGTGCCATCTGGTCCATCTCTACAATCCATCAAGCGATCAAGTGCATATGATTTTGGAATCCCACTACAGTCAGGTGGCAAGATAMTTCGGTGTATAAAATATAGTGGCAGTGTTGCAACAACATTTCTACTAGACGAAACTACGACAGGATGTCAACGAGTATATCGAGTCCTTCACTGAATGTGCTATTTCCAAACACAACACTTAGAAACAAGKCCTGTACATCCCTCTATATACTCTTGAAAGGCCCCAAGAATCCATCTCAAAGGGATAAATTTCGGGCTTTCCATCCACCATGCAGGTAAATGACTATGTTTTTGTAGTTGATGATCGCTTTTCGAAGATGGAGATTTTGGCCTCCTGCAAGAAGAGAATCACAATGGAGGCTACTRCCACGATCTTCTTTTAACAAGTGTGGGTACATTTTGGGATACCACAAATCATTATCTCATATCGATACAATCATTTACTCAATACATTATGTTTGAGCCTCTGGTCGCTGCCAGACACCAAGCTCACCAAATCCACTGCCTTCCACCCCCAGACAAATGGCCAAACTGAGGTCGTCAATCAGATGATCATGCATATACTACACATGTACAATTCCAGGCACCCCCACACATGGGATGAGAGTCTTCCCTATGTTCAACACAACTACAAAATATCCATACATAGCTCCACTGACCACAACCCCTTTCAAGTGGGGTTAGGATTTCAACCATTGGTTCTTGTGGATGTTACACTACCCCTTGTGCCCACCCCGATAGTCTCATCCCATGCTCAAACTGATGTTGAAAAATCCACTTGGTTCATTGAGCAGATCCATCACATCTGTCAATAGGTTCATGACATTTTATAGAAGTCGAATGCCAAGTACAAGCAACGCCATGATCAACACTGGGTGCCACACAAGTTTCAGGTGAGAGACAAAGTTTGGTTGCAATTGCAGAAAGAACGCCTTACTGGTCCCCACCAGAAGATTTATCCACTCCATTATGAAACTTACACCATCACCACGACTGTGGTGACAATTCTTTTGAGTTCAAAATCCCCCCCCTCCTCGGGTTGCACCCAATATTCAATGTGGATCTCCTTCAACCATATTTTCCACCATTATTGAACATCTTAGAGATAAAAAGAAAGTTCACACCAACAAATCTCAAACTTGATTGCATGGAACATGAATCCACTGATCAGATCATGAACACTCAGGTAAGGGGCACTTTCTAGTAGAGGATCTATCTTTATCGAGTTGTCAAATAAGGGCAACTCCTACAACAAGGCAAGTGGCTCACCTAGGGCTAAATTCAACAGAAATTTCCTCATCTGATGGGGGAAATCAATGCAATGGAGACCATTTCTTCCTAAGGGTGGACACATTATCCAGGTGGATATCTATGTCCACCCACCTATTCCAACTGGCTCATCTTGGAAGTTTTTCAGTTTGGCGGATTTTTCCTAGTTTTCGGGTCTTGAAATTCCGGAGTCGTTTTGAGGCCCCAAATAACATTTCTAGGGATCACCATAGTCAAACTATACTAATAGTTAGATCTTGATGGAATATTGTGTATTCCTCGAACACAAATTTCCAACGGGCTATCATGCACCTAAAAAGGAGATCGTATAGAAAAATTATGGCCCCGGGAAGTTGATGTACTAACTTACCCCAACGGGGCCCACATGACTTTTGGTGCTTCATCTCCTAGGGTTAGGTTTTTGGATGTCTAGGGTTTTGGCATTCATATTTATTGTAAAAATGATTTTAGAGCCTCATTGTACTTATATTCTTATGAATGAGCACTACCGTCACATATCTTCTCCGAGATAAGCCACCACCATTCTAGCAAGCTTGTTTTTAGTATGCATTTTATAGTTTCAATATATTTCTTTATTGAATGGAAGCTAGTTTTACTATATCTCTGTTATTTTTCCTTGTGTCTCTTTTTTAATAAGAATAATAATTTTTTTTCATTTCATAATTCTCATAAAATGATCTGAAAATGAAAAGGATCGAGTCTTTTTAAAATTGCAAGTGTAATTTGTATGTGCTTGGGTAATACGATCAATTTACAAACACATAAAACTTAATGGGTTTTTACTTAATCATGAGCAACATAAACAGACAACACAACCATCAAAGTAAACACATTAACAAAACAAAATGACAAATGATTTCACCCCTCTCTTGGGCTACATCTCCTGGTCCAACTTCCAATGATTCATTTTCATTAATGCTCAAAGTGTCAAAAAGTGTTCTTTACAATTCTCATAATACAAAACAAATGACTTCAATGGATCCATAATGTCCAAAAACCCCTAGTTGGGCTTTTCCTACACTCGGTTTGGCCAAAAACGGAGTTGGAATCTCTTCCTAGAAGTTTTTCCCAATTCTTTGTTGTCTCTGCTCACCAAAACACGTGTGTGTGAGTAACCTCACTCACAGGCGTTTCCCATGCCAAAAATCCAGCACTGTGTGCATTCTGTAATTTGTGGTGAATTGTTGAACAATTAGGGGACTTAACAACTTTTCCATCATAGGTAGTGGTCGCATGGCCCATGTGGCCAAGCACCGACCAGAAAAGTAGCACCTGTGTGATAGTCCATTGGAGTCTCTGCACGAATGGTCATATGGTGGAGGGTGGTGTGATCGTGGGATAATCATTTGAGACCCCTATTGGCACCAGGCCGAAGTTGAAAGAAGGAAAATCATGGGAAAGAAAGCGTGCAGGAAACTGAAGTGACAACTGGCAAAAGATCAACATGTGCGAATGCAAGAAAGAATGCACAGAGAGAAGCGAGAGCTGGAGGAAGAACAACACGTGCATGGGAGAAAAGCCTAGCATAGGAAGGGTTAGGGTTTTGGTAATATTTTGTAAGTGGCTGAAGAACCCAAAATGTATAAATATAGATACGAAAGTATCATATAGGGTGGTTGTTGTGGTTTTTATTATTGTTGTTTTTGTTGTTGATTTTATGTTAGTTCTTATGAAGATTGCGATTGTTATTGAGTGTTTTTTCTGAGTATTGTTGTTGGTGATACGTGAGGGGTTTGAATTGTATGAATCGAGTTTTGTAAGCTGTTGAGCAAGAAAGATATGAGGGAAGGTAGATCTGAGGATTAGACCACAGGCTGCAGAGCCTGGTGCGATCTAGTTCACCTCACATATATCTTACCCACTTTTGCGGAGAACTGTAAGTGTGCGGCGTAGGGAGATCAAGAACTACTATAATAAAAGATCCAAGAGCCAAATCTTTGTGGACGTAGCCTAGGAGGGGTGAACCACGGTAACATCTATGTAATGTGTTGAATGTTTGCATATATTTAACTTATTTCAAGCAATAGATGATTACGATTGATGAATAACCAAACACATTATTATAATCTGTTTATATTTTGATTTATATGCATGCGATTCCAGGGAACAAGTAGATTACAGTAACAGCTCGCAGAATAGGGCATTAATTAAGAAACCCTTTATCTCCTACTCTGCCCTAGGTTGTAAACACCTAAGTCTTACAGTCAACCATCCTTAGCTATCTCAGGTGAGACTACGTAGTACATTTCAGGTGCTGCGTTGCCTTATGGTTTACCAGGAGGGACGATAGTTAGAGGCTTTGTTGGAACCTCGAATGACATGAACCCTGGGTCAATAACTCAGATAACTTGAGAAGGGAATTGATAAAACCAACAACCCACATGCCTGCATGTGTTGGACATATGGCATGTTCTTTGGTGTAGTGACCGCGCTTTGTTCATATGGAAAGTTCATGTGAATTGTGGTAAGACCAAGGGCTAGGGATAATCCCCGACCCAGACTCCACCTGACCATATATTATATCAACTTTAAAACATAGTTGAATGCATATCGGGGTAAGGAGCATTGGTAGGCAGGTTGGTATCCTAGCCTACGCTAGTACTCTTCCACTCCTGGAGGTCATGGGTTTGACCCCTACAGACTCTAACTAAAATTTTACACCACGGAGGGGTGCCACGTGGAAACCCATGTCTGGGCCACATGGCACCATACCATTGGTCCCCAACCACACCACATGTTAAAACCGGATAGATCCACCTCATATTCCAACCACCTTTCCACATCAACACTTCTTCCTAGTTAACAATCCATGTCACCCTACCACATCAATTGTATGGTCCGTATGGACGGTACGATCAAATGCCACGTAGCCTGTACAGACTATACAATCAACAAATTTTTCTTGTTTGGCAAAGTGGACAGAATGCAATACATCTCGCATATGACATCCGTTTGAACCTGCTCAAGTTGTGTTGGGATCCTGAGGATGAGGTCTATGCACGAGTCAGTTTTCATTTCATTTTTCTCATAAAATCTAGATCAGGGTAGGTCCTACACCAAGGCAAGTGGATGACCCGAGGCCAAATTTAGTAGAAATTTCCTCATCTGATGGGGGAAATCAACACAATGAAGACCATTTCTTCCTAAGGGGGGAGGATTGATCTAGGTAGATATTGGTGTCCACCCACCTATTCCAACTGGCTCACATACATATGTCATCTTTGTAGTTTCAATTTTCATCTTGGTATTTTTTTTCTAGCTTTTCAGGTCCTAAAATTATGGGGTTGTTTTGAGGCCCTAAACAACATTTTCTAGGCCCTCCACAATCACAAAGTATAATGATTCAGAGTGTGATGACATAATGTGTATTCCTTAGATATACCTTTCCAATGGGATATCATGAGCCTAAAATGGAGATCGTATGAAAAGGTTACGGCCCCGATAAGTTGATGTACCAACTTACCCCAATAGGGCCCACATGAATTTTGTCACTTCATCTCTTAGGGTATTTTTGGATGTATAGGGTTTTGGCATTGAAGTTTTATGTAAAACTTCCTTTGGATCTTCATTGTACTCATCTTCTTGCAAATGAGCACAACCATCACATCTCTCCTCAGAGATAAGCCGTCACCATTCTAGCAATCTCGTTTCAGTCTGCATTTTACATCCTCATAATATTTCTTTATTGAATAGAAGTCAAGTTTTATTGTATCTCTATTATTGTTCATTGTATCTCTATGTTAATAATATAGATCTATATTCATTTCATTATTTTCATCAAATCCATATCAGTGGTATCAGAGCGTTCTATTCCTTGTCATTCTTAGTGCATGTCTCGACTGACGAGGTCAGGGTACTGTTAGAAAAATAGGACTGTGGAGCAATAAATAAAACAAATATGGAAACAAAACATAAAAGACACACAATACAATAGAGACACAGATTTATGTGGTTCACCCAGTGTGGGCTATGTCCACCAGAAAAATTGCTAGGTCCTTCCTTTATTATTATTCAGCATATGAAGGGATAGAACCTACAACAAACCTGTTGTAAATTTCTCTTCTTTCTCTCACAGTTTCTCGTCTCATAATACAATATTCACTCTGTTGCATAACCGCAATACATTTACCTCATAGAAGAGGGTTTCCTTCTTGGGAAAAAAACCCTAACATAATTTCTACCATTAGATCTGCGACCTTATAATGAACGGTCTAGGTTTACAATGAAATTACAATATACATTTACAAGGCAATTTTTCCTTCGGGGGCTTCACCCTGAAACCCCCATTGGGGGATGCTGCCCCCTCTGCACTCCCCCGTGTGGAAGAATGTACATACTTCTAGGATGTAAAGTCTTCATGGGGTATAAACATGATTGACAAACACAATACCTCTGAATCAGGAAGATAATCAGGCTCCACAACCAACAGGTACAAAGATTTGGGTCTTGAGATTTTTTGTCTTGAGGAAAAGATCTCTCGCACACCCAAGTGACCTTCCATGGTGGGAGAAAATAAATACGATGGTACAAGAGATCCTTTTAAACTATTTCTTGAGGAATCCCTCGCGCAACAAAAGAACGAGATGATCGATAGTTTTGTGCAAATCCTTCGATGGATACCAACACGCGACAGATCATCCTCGAGTGAAGGCATCGCCCCATTCAAGGTACAGATCAAATTTGATATTCATATATTTGAAGGTCAAATAGATACATATGTTGTAGACAAATGGTTGAATCTACTAGAAGGGTTTTTTTTTATCCATAACTTTTCCAATAAAGAAAATATTACATTTGCGATCCTCAAAGTCGTCCTCCGCATCAAAGATTGGTGGGATAATTTTTGTGAGCAAAAGGAAATAGAGGAACCATCATTATTTATAGTTTCACTCACCTGGTTTTCCTTCAGGGATGGTATTAAGGAACAATACTACCATGTTGGAAGTTATGACGACCTGTATACAAGACGAACCACATTGCGGTAGGAAAGGGACCAAATAGTGCTAGAGTTCAGAAATATCTTCCATACCTTGCGCACCAAGCTTGTTATCAAATATTCTGAGTGAAATTTTGGACTCAAGTGMTATGGTGGTTTGCATAGATACATTGAGTAAAAAATGGATTTTTTGGACATCTCGTACTTGGGCGCTACCGATTGATATGCTATCAAAATAGAGMAGAAGCGTAAACAAAAAACACAACATTTTCATTCTGGGAACCCCTCACAATAGAAGCAGGGCAAGGGAAACCAAAAATCACARAAAAAGGGTTAGAGAAAAGATGGACAACCTTAGGACAACCAGTCTAAGATACAAAAAAGGCAAGTGGTCACTCGAGGATAAAATCAACATAAATTTCCTCATCTGATGGGGGAACTCAATGCAATGGAGACCATTTTTTCCTAAGTGTGGACTATTTATCTAGGTGGACATCAGTGTCCACCCACCTAATCCAACTGGCTCATCTTGGAAGTTTTTCAGTTTGGCATTTTTTCCCAGTTTTCGTGTCCTTGACTTCCGGGGCTGTTTTGAGGCCCTAAATAGTGTTTTTAGGGATCACTTTTGGGCCCTTCATTTTTGGATTTGAAGTTATGCAAGAAGGAATACCGTCCCAGTTTTGGTTTAACACAAATTGTGCAATCTACAAAATAATATGGACAATGGAGAAAGTAAAAGAAACATAAATTGGTTGTAGAAAGGGACAATGCAACACCAGCTTGCCAAAAGCAGTTACAACAGAACAAGAAATCATGCGAGCCCAAAGACAGAAGATCCCACTCAACCTATATATCATATGAATACTATTGTAAAAAGGTTGGGTTAGCTAGTGTTGATTGGTTGGCTGTGATAGTTATTGTTGTTGTTGGGTTTAGTTGAGAAAAGGTTCTGCAAATGTAATCTGTATACAATTTTGGGTAGATAGAGCTCTGCGACATGAGTCCGGAGTCCAAATTCTATAATAGAGTACCAATCTATATCTTTGAGATTGTATTTTATAAGTTCTGACGCTAATAGATGAATAAGGACCCAAAATTTTGACATATAATGTGTCATTCTATGTTTATGCTTATTCCTTGTATCTCTACATTACTTATTTATGCTTGATATCTCAATATGATGTCTCTGTGTATGAATGATTTTTGCAATTGAAGTATCTTTAGTTCTTGTATGCATGACTTCAGATCCGTTCTGTAGTTGGTTTATCTTGCGCAAGATCAGGGTGAATCTTGAAGGTTCTGGGAGCCCACCCAAGTATTCTCCTTTCTCTTCCCTATCCTTCTGTCTCGGTTGCACTTCGGGTGAGACTTTTTCTCTTCTAAGGAGATGAAAATTCCAATGCTCTAGACTACATGGTACCGTTTTTTGGTAACCTGAGAAGTACCCTTCTCTGATCAATTACGTGCCAAAAAAATGGTTCCATTGTTGGGACCTGCGTTAAAAGGGAACCTGTAGGGAGAATGCTTCCACGAATTCACAGATATAACACTCACTACTGGTGGCAGATAAATTGTGACACCTTCATATGGAAAGAAGTGGAGCTAAGAGGAAAATCTATGATAGATACATGGGAGGTAGTATTTTACTCAGAAATATCGAGCTACTAGTACGAGATATTCTGGGTTAAGTTCCCGGAAGAACTTTTCCACTGGATAATAGGGTCCAAGAAGCTCCGAAATTCCAATAACGAGTCAAGAATACCTACGCTTGGGATACAGAAAATATCACATAACGTTATCAACTGGATAGCCCAGTAATGCCAGCAATTGATTTCTGGGTCAATAACACATTAGAAGGATACATTATCGAGTTTGCAGCTGAGAATCATCAATATTTTTCATGAACAGAAGCATATTTCAAGAAAGATGCAAAGGGAAGACTGTTGAGAGTAATCCCCCTATGGATCAAGGTTTTCTTGATGGAAGAGGGGATGCTGACTATGTCCCTAACTAAGATGGCAATGTAAACACCCTCGCTTGGGGTGGGGTGAGTTTTGGGTGGAGTCATGGGTTGAGAGAGGGGAGAGGGTTCTTTGAAAAATGGGGGAAGCAACAAGAAATGGACTCAATAGATGAGCAAGCCTTCAAAATAGCCGCCATAGTTGAGAAATGTTGGCGCGGTAAGATAAAGAAAGCAACAAAATGGAACGAGAAGTTGCATAAATAAGTGAGACCACGAGAAGTAGAGGAAGTACAGATGGAAGAGTTGTGAAAGATGAGAAGATAGGAAAGACTATCCAGTCAAAGATTAAGTGAGAGAGAAGTGAAGAGAGAAAGAATTCCTTGGGAGGGTGGACAAGAAGGAGAAGGGGTAGAAGCAAGGGAGAGGGAAACCAACATGGATCTTGAATAAGAAAGAGAATATTCAACCTCGATGCCAGAAAATATCAGGGATCTGACTGAAGAGATCGCTCCAGAGGATGAGAACAAGACCCCCCAGATCAAAGAAACCCTCCCTGAAGCCAGTGGCACCAACCCCGAATCACCCATACCCCAAGTGTCTTCTACATAAGTGGTAAATTCGATACTACCTTCTTATGCTATTTATGTTCCAGTATAACTAGTTAGTCAGTCACAACCGGGATGTGCAAGTACATGGAGGATATTGGGATCCCCTGGTAGGTTGCAACCAAGACCGTTAGGTTTTATTTTGATAGGAGCATCAAGATACAAAATGGCTGGTAACATGGGAGGTTTGATTTCTCGATACCCAGAATTATGGGGTAAGGGAGACGAAGATGTTGAGCAACATTGGTTCTTATGTGAAGCAATCTAGAGGTCTAGAGGGAATCCGAATGTGAATAAATTGGTGGAGTTCTAGACTACCTTGAGAGGCCATGATATCAAATGGTACATGAAGCTTATTGATCCAGCAGTTCCAGGAATGCAAGTTCAAGCATTCACACTTGACCAGGTACAAACAAAGTTCATAGTAGAGTTTAAGCTACCTCAGTCAGAAAAACAATCTCTGTCTAAGGTGAATGAGAATCAACAAAGGGAAGGTGAATCATCCTGGGAATATAGCCATAAGCTTAAATATGATATAGGGAGGTTAGCAAATTCAATTCATGAGGAACATCAAAGAGAATGGTATATTCATGGATTGCTACCTCTGACACAGATTCCGTTAATGTAACAACGGATAGACACTCTGACAGATGCCTTGGAACAATCAATGAATATTGAAGCCATGGTAGGATATCCGAGGAGCCTAGGAGTGACCAAACCCCCAATAGATGCAAATTTGGCACAATTACAAGGGAAAATATAAGAGCTTACCAAAAATATTCAAGAATTGACGATACCTAGACCAAGATGACCACAAGTCTGGTGTACCAGATGTTACACATAAGGGAATTTGGTGAACTAATTTCCAAGAATGAGGGGAATAGGACCTACTCAAAATCTGATGGAACCTTCAACAAGACCCATGGGAGGAGTTGCACAAGTATCTGCGAATTTTCCATTCCATAACCCCACCCCATATCATGCTTTTCTAGGTAGTCAGGCAGTGCCAACAGTTGAGTATTGCGAGATTTTACGAATCCATGGGAATGGGCCAAGATAGTTCCCCATTATTCAGAAGTATTCAATAGTACAGAATACTGTGCATTGTGAGTTTTTGACATCTACCACACATACTACCAATCATTTTAGAGTGTTGGATGCACTTGTCGAGATGCTGGATCAAACAACATTCAGGGTGGATGAAACCCCTCAAGGACCAGGAAGAGGTTGAGGAGGTGGAGTAGGAGGATACTTTAGAGGAGGAAGAACTAGGGGAAGAGGACCAATTAGATGATACAACTGTGATGAGAAAGGCCACATGGCTAGAGACTGTCCTCATCTGAGGCAACCATGGTTCTCTCACTGTAGAACCAATGGGCACGCAACTGAAGACTACCCATAACTAATTGCAAATTGGGAAGATTGGGTACGCCAATGAGGAAATAAAATCATCAGATCATAGATCAAGATATTTATTAGGGGAAAAATTCCCAAACTTAATATCATCACCCAAGGAGGGGAAAAGACTGGCGCTGATGCTGATAATTTACCTCAGATCTAGAAAGCAACGCCTAAGGAAGACATGTATGATCCTTTGAAATAAGAGTTGTTCTTTAAAAACTCCATAGAAGTATTTCAGAATATCCCTATCCCTAAGATGCAAGAGAAATCCCCTCATCCTATTGGTTACCCTAGGATTACGCAAGTCCCTACTTCACCCCCTGCACCCAAAAACCCCGTAATCCCAATGAGACAACATGAGCAACCCAAAAATGTAGTCAACCTTTGGTTTTAGTTATTTTCTGATATTCTTGGGAATAACCAATTGAAAAAAAAGTTGAGCAATGCATTGTACCTAGTTCTAGGGAATGAAGAATCTACAAAAATATGAATCATGACTAATATTCCTGAGAAGAACACTCAGAGAGTGCAGAGAAGGAAATTATGAACTGGAAAAGAGTTTAGATTAGTAGCCCAACTAGATGAGTTTGAGATTAAGGATGTTATGTTAGATCTAGGATATGATGTTAACATACTGCCTAAAAATACTTGGGAAGCCTTAGGAAAACTCTAGTTGACATATTCCCCAATCCAGCTAAGAATGGCCAATCAATATTGCATTTTCTCAATAGGAAGACTGGAGAATGTGGAAATAGATGTTGCGGGAGTGAAGAATGTAGTTGATTTTGAGGTGATCAAAATCATGGGGGATAAGGACCCTTATCTTGCACTACTTGGCATTGATTGGGCTTATGAAAACTATGCAATGATTGAACTAAAGAAATACATTATGAAATTTGAAGCAGATGGAATAAAGGTAGTTCAACCCTTGGATCCGTATGTAGGCCCTTGATACATGGAGCCAATAGAAAACAATATGGAGGGAGAAGACTTGGATCAGTTGTACACTGTAACAATAGGAACAAGAGAAGACTACATAAATCCTACTGCTTATGGATCAGTAAGTTGAAGGAGCATACAATCAGCAGACGAAGATTCAGAACTGACATTTGACAGTTGGCATCAAGGCTCATTTGAAATATTTTCAAGAAGATGCACAACTGTGAGGGAAATTGGATGGGTTGGAACCGAGGTCAGAGAACACCCAATATATGGTGGTACCTCAAGACTTGACATTTTTTTGGTCAGCATGGAAGAAAACGTAATGGAGGATCAAAGGATCTCAGTATTGGATTTATCCCTCTAGGACACCCCTGCCAGACAGTGGTCCAATAAAAAATCCTTAGTTGAAAATTGGAACTATGTGAAGCAAGATATCAAATATAGATTTCAAGATAAAGAGTAGCTGGAACCAAATATGCAGATGGATTTCCAAGTTGTGCAACTATTCAACGGACAGTTTGATCCTAAAGCACATATTGAACAATGCATGACATAGTGGCAGGTTGTGGAAATACCATCTCGCTTCTCGGTTCAAGTATTTCCCCATTCACTAGGTCCAATTTCGAAAGCTTGGTTCATGCATGAAGAAACTAGAAGACATACCAACGACTGGAAAATGATGGCATATCACTTTTGCAAGGACTTCTCATTTACAAGTAAGTACCCTGAGCTTGAATTTGTCCTGCAAAGAATTAAGGAATTCCTTTTTACAGATACTGGTAAACGGAAATCATACCTAGTGGTATGCGCAAGGCATAGCCAAGAAATTCAATCCAACCTTCACAAAAACTTGGAAGAGAGACCTATAGAATTTTATAATACTGAGAAAGATTTGTAAAGCCCAGATGATTTAGAAGAATTGAGAAACCTAGCCATTAAGGATACATAAGGGAGTAGATAAATACAAAACATCATGCCTATTCATACTGATGGTTCTTATAATCACCCATTGAGGTTGAGCAAAGTTAATATAGGGACCACAGAGAAACCTAATATAGCTATGGTGGGATACTATTAGGATGAGAAAACTAGCCAAGAAATACATAGCTTGTTGCGAGAGTATGAGGATTGGTTCCCAAAGACATTTTCAGAGCTAACATGGATTAAAGGAGCTATGGGAGAGATGAAAATTTAATTAAAAGTAGGATCAAATCCTGTGAGGCATAGACCATATCACCTTAACCCCAGAGTGAAAGAGAAGGTTAAGAGGGAAATAGACAAGATGCTAGAAGCTGGAATTATTTTTGAGGTGGAAGAAGCAGAATGGGTCAACCAAATAGTCATCCAGAGCAAGAAAGGAACAAAGGACATTAGGGTC
This sequence comes from Picea mariana, assembly GCA_032191745.1. Lineage (NCBI taxonomy): Eukaryota > Viridiplantae > Streptophyta > Pinopsida > Pinales > Pinaceae > Picea > Picea mariana. The sequence continues at coordinate 222,583 of JASDQU010101538.1, forward strand.
TGTCTATATTACATAAGCCTGAACTATGCCTATGTGCATGAACCTTTCCCAACACCTTTTACTGATGAGGTGCTAGAACAGGTTGTGGGGAAAAATATTACTCATTTACAGATGGATTTTCAGGGTATCACCAAGTAAGGATTGCCGAAGAGGACAAAAATAAGACCACATTGATAAAAAAATGGGGGTCATTTGCATATAATGTGATGCCATTCGGCCTAAATAATGCCCCTGGAGGTTTTTCCAGGATTGTAATAGCAACTTTCTGATAATTTATCCACAAGTTTATAGAATTTATATGGATGATTGGACGATATACAATCATCTCAAGGAACATGTAGTGCTAGTACGTTTGATGTTTGAAAAATGTAGAGAATTGAAGATATTCTTGAACCTTATAAAGTGTATCTTATGTGTGCCACATGGAAATGTTTTGGGCCACATAGTATGTCGAGAAGGATTACTGGTAGACCCAACCAAAGTTGCGGTTATTGTGACCATGATTCCACCTACAAGTGCCAAGCAGTTGCGCTCCATGATGGGGCACACAGGGTACTATCGCAGGTTTATCAGAAGATATGCAAATATCACTGCACCTCTAGAAAATCTACTAAATAAGGCCGAAGTGTTCCAATGGACCCCAAAATGTGATAAAGCATTCCATATCCTAAAGGAAAATCTTAACACATCACCTATTATGATATTTCCAAACTAGGAAAATGAATTTCACGTGAACGTAGATGCATCAGGTATTGCCTTGGGCGCCATCTTAGTACAACCAAGAGATGGAGCCATGGATCATCCTATCTATTTTTCTAGCAGAAAGTTGTCGCAAGCTGAGTGCAACTATACAATGAAAAGAAGCGAGGGTCTAGATATGATTTACGCTTTGTAGAAGTTTAGAAATTATTTGTTAGGTTCTCATTTAAAGTTCTTACTGATCTTTTTGCATTAAAATATCTAGTTAACAAAGTTGTGTTGGAAGGGAGAATTTGTCGATGGTTGCTACTATTTCATGAATTTTCTTTTGAAGTGATCATTAAGCCTGGAAGATGTAACATAGGGCCTGATCATTTGTTTAGATTAGAGTTAGGGGAAAGTGGTGGATCAGTCGATGATCAGCTCCCAGATGCAGACCTGTTCTGGGTTGAGGCCATACCAAAATACATGGAATACATAATAGTCTTCTTAAGTATAGGGGCTTGCCTAGAAACGTACTACGCAACCTAGAAACACCATATGGTGGTTAGAGAAATGGACTATCAATTGATTGTAGACCAATTGTATAAATTGGGACTAGATAGTATCCTCAAGAGATGTGTCTTAGATCATGAAAAACAAGACATACTATGGGAGTTCCACAATGGAGTTGCGGGAGGTCATGTTGGAGGAAAGGCCACTGTGCATAAAGTTCTCCAAGATGGACTATGGTGGGCCATGCTCTTCAAGGATGCAAAGGCATATGCTAGATCATGTGATGTTCATCAAAGAGTGGGTAATCCATCACGGCAATATTAATTTCCACTTCAACTAGTTCGAGCTTTACAATCATTTGAAAAGTGGGTGGTTGACTTCATTGGGCTGATCAACCCCACAACTAAGCATTAAAAGAGTAGGTATATTATTACTGCAATTGATTACCTTACACATTGGGTTGAGGCAACAACTGTTCAAGATTGTTCGACCAATATTGCTGCTAGGTTCATTTTTGAAAATATTATCACTCGGTTTGGATGTCCTAGGAGTCTGACCAGTGATCAGGGAGCTCATTATATCAATAATACAATAACAAATCTTACAACAGAGTTCTTGATCCAACATCATAAAATTAGTCCCTACCATCTACAAGCCAATGGAATAGTGGAAGCATTTAACAAGATTCTGGAGAGAGGATTAACGAAGGTTTGTTTCACAAACAGAGAGGATTGGGATGACAGAGTTCCAACAATGTTATGGGATTATAGGACAACCACAAAGAAACTCCACAAGTACACTCCATTTTAGCTAGTTTATGGGAAAGAGGCTGTGGTACCTACAAAATTCATTACTCCAAGTTTTTATATTTCACATATTACACACATGTCAGAGGATGAATCAATTGCGCAGAGGCTCATGGACTTAAAAGAACTTGAAGAGACCAAGTTTTTAGTAGACTTCCATCAGTCAATTGAGAAAACAAGGCAAAAAGATTGGCATGACAGACACATTAATAACAAAGTATTTGCGCAAGGAGATGAGGTTCTACTTTATGACAGTTGATACTAGAAACATCTAGGCAAGTTGTGCATGCATTGGTTGGGACCATTTATAGTTGCGGAGATATGACTGTCAGGAGCAGTCAGACTTGTGCAACTGGATGGTATGGTGTGACCAGGATGGGTGAATGGTGCTCTCCTGAAACACTATCTATCCCATAAATGAGCTAAAGGACTGTTTCTCTAGTCTGAAGGAGCATTTATAGTAGTTAGATTTGAATTTTCTTGCAAATTGTTGTGAATTTAGTTAATAAAGTCGAAGAGTGCATTGTTGCACCACGAGATGTAGTTCATTTTTTCTATTTAAGTGTTGTTTTGATACAAAACTTCTTACTCAACAGTGTAGGATCATAAGCATCAAGAGACTGTTAATGAAAATCATTAATATGACGGGGACCCCTTTTTGGTAGGAGGGAGAGAAAATCCAGACACAATCTGAGTCCATGTGCCACACGAACCCAATTCAGTCACAACCTTTATTACTAATACAATACCCTATCTGAATTCGGTTAAGCCACAAAGCCATGATACATGAAGAATCCATCAGTATTCGTGCCAGGATTCTCATCCGTTAAATGGTAAGGTCTGAAATCAACCATGTCCCTGACAAACTTTACCAGTAAATGCCGAGATCAACTGAGATATTTACCCCGTTAACCAGTCCCGTCGGACAACTCAGATCCAAGTTGCATCTATAGGGTAATGATGAATAACAATTATTATAGAACTTGCCAGCTGAGCCCAGGTATAAGGTTCTAAGAAATCAGTGTAGGACGCATTGCTTCCCAGAATGAACTTAGACATTTACAAATTCTGAAGAGTGAGAAATCCTATGTAATCCCTCGACCCTTAGTCGTGATCCCCAATCCCTGTTTTTCTTTTCCAACTTGCTGATAGTTCAGAATGACCATGCCGAGAGCTATAGGGAGCTGAAGTGTCATTTTAAAGGATGCAGTACCATATGAGCCTTGTGACCCTCGGGTTGAGGTCATGGGCAATCTCAAGGGGAAGGTTGAGAAAGTCAATCTCCTCAACCTTGACCTGAAAGACCCAGTTTTGTTCCCTCAGATGAACATAGATGTTTTCTGGAGTGTCTCTCCATACAAGTTGGAAGGCATGCAATTTGTGCCAAAGATCGAGGGAATTTGAGAGGTGTACCAAGTTTCTGATCATCAGGGTGCATGATAGAAGTCTGTGGTTGGATAGGAGATATCTAATCCATGAACAGGGCATCCACCAACTTACCAGACTGTCCTTTGAGGGTGAGGACATTTCCAAAGGTTTCTAGGGTCCCAACAAGCATGACAAGAAGAAGGGGAGCTCAATCTATATGAGAGGTTCCATACACAGAGGGGGTGCACACAACCAATATCAACCCCAAACTACCCGAGATGGTCAGGACTGATTGCTACATAGTTTCTAGCAAAGTCATGAGATCTTACTATAAGGGAGAATGCACTATAGGTAGATTTTTGCACCAATGGCATTGTCTTAAACTGGTGTAGCTACCTATTGGAGGAACTCCTCATGGCTTGCGAGGAATTCCAGGAGAAAGGTGGCACTTTCACCTACAGATACTTGTTGCTTGCATTTGCAATGCTCAAGTAGACACCACCCCTTGGAAGACCGTTGGTGCCAGTAGATAAGGGGCACTTGGAAAAAAGGTTTGAGCCCTGGAATTCAAGGGAGGACTCAGAGAACACCGCCTTCAACAACATGATGTCCTCCAAGTGGTACAACAAATTGATCGATGCAACACATAGGTTGCGCATTCCACATGAGATGCTCAGATACAATATGTGGAAAATAACATTTAGCATGAACCGACACCATACATTTGTGTGGCTGAGGTATGCCAACAAGGAGGACTTCCATGTGTGCATGCTGCCATTCTATTTGGATGAAGAGGCCTTCGACAAGGAGGTTATTTCGTGGCATGGATTCAAATGCAACCCACACAAGTTGAGGATGCATTATGTTCTTCTTGTCGAGCTGCTGAAGAATAAAGGTCAGGAAGAAGGGGTAGGACCGAGCTCAGGCCCAGAGGTATATAAGAAAGAAACTCCAACATAGATGAACTATGATGAGGAGGAGGAGATGCAGCCACTAGAGCACAAGAAGAGAATATTTCTGGTGTTCCTGCAACTGCTGGAGAAAGCTATGTTGACAGGTACAGATTTCAAAGAAATCCTTAGCACTATGCTCAATACAGAGCCAGTTTATAAGAAATTCAGGATGGAGATCTCCCCAAGTACGGTTCTGAACCCCCAACCCATTTCATCCACCATACCCCGCACTCGCTCAATGGCTCGAGAAACCCATATTATACATATCTAGGATGAACCCGAGCTTGACACCACTCCATCCACCAACATCACTAAGAAACCTCCATCACTACCAAAACCCCACTCACCATCTCCAAAAACCACATTCCATCCCAAACTAGTGATCCAGAACCCATGCAACTTGACCCCCAAAAAATACCCGAGCAGAGGCCAAAAATCCTTGGTCCAAACCCAGAGATACTAGAGTAGAGGCCAAAATTCCTTGGTCCAAACCCAGAAGTAGATGAACAAAGGCTACAACTGAGTGGCCCAAACCCAAAAGCCCAAGACCAACAAATTATACCCTTTGTGTCGATCCAGAACACTTCATCTTCAACGAAGATGAAAACAGAAGAGAAGCCACAAGTCCAAGGTCCCCAACACACTTCCTCAATGACTAAGGTTGAGGGTGCCATTGGAACAACAACCTAGGAAGTTGAGGTCCATAAAGAGGCGAAGATACCAGAGGTTCAGAAGGAACCTAAGAAGACTTCAGGGAAAAGCACAACATCATCACAGGAACAAATGGAGATAGTCCTCCAAAACCATCAGTAGTGCGCAGAATTGCTGCAACTCTACCTAGCCAAAACAAATGTTTCAATGTTCCTACCGACGATGTTCAGGTTGAGGCTTGCGTCAGGATTTTCTACAGGAGAGGAGGAGGTAGAGACTCCCTCAGAGCACTCAACAGCCAGTGGAATTCCACTGTAGGTCCAAGCACCCAGGGATGCCACCCCTTCTTCCGCTGAACTTGCACAGTGGCCGACAATGCAGCTAGTCGGAATGATCAGGGCCTCAACTGATCAACTGGAGTAGAGGCTCCAACAGGCCAAAAGGAATGCATAATTCACAAGGGAGGAAACACTCCTTTCTCAAGAGTGCAAGACACATGAATAACTCACCAAGATCTAGGTGAAACAGAAGATGGAAAGAATCCAGGAGAGGTTTTCCAAAGCCTAGCCTAAAATAAGGAAGGTCGCACCTCAACTGCCAGAATTCAGTGATGCAGGAGAGCTTGAGCATCATATCAAATTACTCCAAGGAGCATGGTCACAGTTGGCCATTTGCACAGATCATATGGAAGTGCAGTTGCAATAGAGTCATTAGGAATCATAGCAACAACCTCGGAAGTTACAGGAGAATATGGAGAAAATAGTGCTGGAAGGCAACAATGATCGAGCAATACTACAGAAGCACAAAATTGATTGCACAAAAATATTCTGAGAAGTTAGTGACTCGATGGGAATCATCACTAGGTGAAACTAGACCCTAGAGGATGTGCACATGAGAATACAGTTGTTGAATGAGGAAGTTGTGGTCACCATGGACCCGCTTAAGAAACAAGAGAAATTCGACCAAATCCAACAAGTAGATAATGAGCTAAACGCTTTGTTTGAGGCACAATCTGTAGCCAAGAAGCATCTGCGTGAATTTTGACCTGTCATTCAGACAATGTACATGCAAATGCATTAGGTAGATTCTACAACAAACTTTGAATGGAACTCTCTAGTTGCATCCAATCCCAAAGGATGTATCACATATGCGACCCAATAGTTCATAGTTGAGGCCTCATTCCTTGCCAGGAAGTGGCAGGATAAAATTGGGAGTTTCGAGGAAGTCAGAAAGCAAGCCTTAGAGTTGGTCCCAGAGTTGGGCCCTTCATTTGAAGAGGTAGAGAAAGGGAAAGCGTAAGTAGAAGAGGAAAGTAAAGCGAAGGAGGAGGATAAGGGAAAGCAACAGTTACTCCTAGAAGCTGTGAAAGTGCCAAGTACTTGAATTGAGGGCGAGTCAAAGCTTGTGGTCAGAGCTTGTTGGGCCCTTCATTTTTGGATTTGAAGCTGTGCAAGAAGGAATACAGTCACAATTTTGGTTTAACATGAGTTTCACAAGCTACAGAAGAAGCTGGACAATGGAGCAAGTAAAAGAAACATAAATCTATTGTGGAAAGGGACAACGCAACACCAATGATCCAAAAGAAGTTACAACAGAACAATAAAGCATGTGATCCCAAAGCCAAAAGATCCCACTCAGCCTATATATCAGATGCATACTATTGTAAAATGGTTGGGTTAGCTAGTGTCGATTGGTTGGTTGTGATAGTTATTGTTTTTTTTGGGTTTAGTTGAGAAAAGGTTATGCAAATGTAATCTGTATACAGTTTTGGGTAGATAGAGATCTTCCATGAGTCCATAGTTAGAAGTCTATAATAGAGTACCAATCTATATCTCTAAGATTGTATTCGATAAGTTTTGAAGCTAATAGATGAAGAAGGACCTGAAATTTTGAAATATAATGTGTCAATCTGTGTTTATGCTTATGCCTTGTATCTCTACAGTACTTCTTTATTCTTTATAGCTCAATGTGATGTCTCTGTGTATGAATGCTTTTCACAATTGAAGTATCTTTAGTTATTGTATGCATGAGTTCAGATATGTTCTGTAGTTGGTGTATATTGCGTAATAATAGCATGAATCTTGAAGGTTCTGGGAGCCCACCCAAGTATTCTCCTTGCCCTTGCCTATCCTTCTGTTTTGGTTGCACTTCAAGTGAGACTTCTTCTCTTCGGAGGAGATGAAAATGCAAGTGCTCTAGACTAAATGGTACCTTTTGTTGGTAACCTGAGAAGGACCTCGGTCTAATCAATTACATGCCAACAATCACCACAGTCAAACTATACTAATAATTAGAGTTTGATGGAATATTGTTTATTCCTCTAATAAACGTTTCCAATGGGTTATCGTGCATCTAAAACATAGATCGTATGGAACAATTACGGCCCCGGGAAGTTGATGTACTAACTTACCCCAACGGGGCCCACATGAATTTTGGTGGTTCATCTCCTAGGGTTAGGTTTTTGGATATCTAGGGTTTTGGAATTCATCTTTATTCTAAAAAGGATTTTAAAGCCTCATTGTAATTATCTTCTTATGAATGAGCACAACCGTCACATCTGTTCTCAGAGATAAGCCACCACCATTCTAGCAAGCTTGTTTTCAATCTGCATTTTATAGTTGAACATATTTCTTTATTGAATAAAAGCTATTTTTACTGTATATCTGTTATTGTTCCTTGTGTCTCTTTGTTAATAATAATAATAATTTGTTTTCATTTCATTTTTCTCATAAAATGATCTGAAAATGAAAAGGATTGAGTCTCTTTAAAATTGCAAGTGTAATGTGTATGTTCTTGGGTAATACGATCAAGTTACAAACACATAAAACTTACTGAGTTTTTAATTAATAATGAGAAACATAAACAAACAATACAACCATCAAAGTAAATACATTAACACAAAAAAATTATAAAGGAGTTCACCCTTCTCTTGGGCTACATTTCTTGGTCCAAATTCTAATGGATAATTTTCATTAATTCTCAAAGTGTCAAAAAGAGTGATTTACAATGATCATAATACAAAACAAATGGCTTCAATGGCTCTAGAATGTCCAAAAACCCCTAGTTGGGATCTTCTCGCACTTGGTTTGGCCAAAAATTGAGCTGAAATCTCTTCCTGGAAGTTTCTCCCAACTCTTTGTTGTCTCTGCTCACCAAAACACACCTGTGCGTGACTAACCTGGCTCACGGGATTTTCCCGTGTCAAAAACCCAACAATGTGCGCATTCCACAATTTGTGAAGAATTTTTGAACAATTAGTTGACTTAACACATTTTCCGATGGAGGCAGTGGTCACGTGGCCCATGTGGCCAAGCACCGACCACAAAAGTAGCACCTATGTGCTAGTTCGTTGGAGTCTCCACGCTAATGGTCATATGGTGGAGGGTGGTGTGATCATGGGATATTAATTTGAAACCCCCATGCCCAAATGTGTTGGAAATATGGCATGTGCTACTCCGTTCATATGGAATGGTCATGTGAACTTTGGTAAGACCAAGGGATGGGGCTAAGCCCTGGCCCAGACTTCTCCCGACCATAGATTATATAAACTTTAAAACATAGTTAAATGCATATGGGGGTAAGGAACACTGGTAGGAGGGCTGGTATCCTGGTCTAAACTAGTACTCTGCCACTCTCGAAGGTCGTGGGTTCGACTCCCATGGACTCCAACCAAAGTTTTACACCATGGAGGGGTGCCACGTGGAAGCCCATGCCTGGGCCACGTGGCACCATAAAATTGGTCCCCAACCATGCCATGTGTCAAAACTGGATAGATCCACCTCATATGCCAATAAACTTTCCACATCAACACTTCTTCCCAATCAACAATCCATGTCACCCTTCCTCGTCATTTATACGGTCTGTATGGTCAGCTACCACGTGGCCTGTACGGACTGTACAATCAACAAAATTTTTCCTATTTGGCAAAGTGGATAGAACGTGATATCTCTCGCATACAACGTCTATTTGAACCCATTCCAGTTGTGCTGGGATCATGAGGATGATGTATACACACAATTCTATTTTCATTTCGTTTTTCTCATAAAATCTAGATCAGGGTAGCTCCTGCACCAAGGCAAGAGGATGACCCAAGGCCAAATTCAGTAGAAATTTCCTCATCTGATGGGGGAAATCAAAAAAATGGAGACCATTTATTCCTAAGGGGGGAGGATTGATATAGGTGGATATCAGTGGCCACCCACCTATTCCAAATGGCTCACATACATATGTCATCTTGGCAGTTTAAATTTTCATCTTGGTAATTTATTTCTAGCTTTTCGGGTCCTAAACTTCTGGGGAAGTTTTGAGGCCCTAAACAACATTTCCTGGGCCTGCCACAGTCACAAAGTAAAATGAATCAGAGTGTGATGACATAATGTGTATTCATCGGATAGACCTTTCCAATGGGATATCATTATCCTAAAATGGAGATTGTATGCAAAAGTTACAACCAGTTGATGTACCAACTTACCCCAATGGGTCCTACATGAATTTTGGCGCTTCATCTCATAGGGTTAGTTTTTTTGGATGTATAGGGTTTTGGCATTGATGTTTGATGTAAAAAGGCCTTTTAAGCCTCATTGTACTCATATTCTTGTAAACGAGCACAACCGTCACATCTCTCCTCATTGATAAGTTGCCACCATTCTAGCAAGCTTGTTTTAGTCTGCATTTTATAGTTTCATCATATTTATTTATTGAATAGAAGTCAAGTTTTAATGTATATCTATTATTTCTCATTGTATCTCTATGTTAATAATATAGATCTATATTCACTTCATTTTTTTCATCAAATCCAGATCAGTGGTATCAGAGCGTTCTGCTCCTTATCATTCTTAGTGCATGTCCCGATCGACGAGGTCAGGGTACAAAGAGTTGGGTCTCGATATTTTTTGTCTTGAGGGAAAGAGATCTCGCACGCCCAAGTGACCTTACATGGTGGGAGAAAATAAATACGATGGGACAAGAGATCCTTTCAAACTGTTTCTTGAGGAATCCCTCATGCAACAAAAGAACGAGATGATGGATAATTTTGCACAAATCCTTCGATGGCTACCAACACGCGACAAAACTTCCTCGAGTGAAGGCATCACCCCCTTCAAGGTATATATCAAATTTTATATTCATATAATTGAAGGTCAGATAGATGCATATGCTGTAGAAAAATGGTTGAACCTACTAGAAGGGTATTTTTCTATCCATAACTTTTCCAATATAGAAAATATTACATTTTCTCTCCTCAAAGTCGTCCCCCATGTCAAAGATTGGTGGGATAATTTCTGTGAGAAAAAGGCAATAGAGGAACCCTCATAATTTACAGTCGCACTCACTTGGTTTTCCTTTAGGGATGCTATTAACAAACAATACTACCCTGTTGGAAGTTATGATGACCTGTATACAAGATGGACCACATTGCAGCAGGAAAGGGACCAAACAATGATAGAGTTCACAAATATCTTCCATACCTTGCACACCAAGATGGTTATCAAATATTCTGAGTGAAATTTGGGACTCAATTACCATGGTGGTTTGCATAGATACATCCAGTCAAAAATGGATTTTTTGGACATCTCGTACTTAGGCGCAACTTATCGATATGTTGTCAAAATAGAGTAAAATCTTAAACAAAAGAAGCGACATTTTGGTTCTTGGAAACCCTCACAATAGAAGCGGGGCAAGAGAAACCACAAATCACAAAAAAAAGGTTCGATCAAAGATGGACATCCTTAGGACAACCAGTCTAAGATACAAACAAGGCAAGTGGCTCACCCGTGGCTAAATTCAAAAAAAATTTCCTCATCTGATGGGGGAACTCAATGTAATGGAGACCATTTATTCCTAAGGGTCGACGATTTATCCAGGTGGATATCAGTGGCCACCCACCTATTCCAACTAGCTCATGATGGAAGTTTTTCAGTTTGATAACTTTTTCCTAGTTTTTGGGTTCTGAACTTTCGAGGTTGTGTTGAGGCCCTAAAAAGCGTTTTTAGGGATCACCACAGTCAAACTATACTAATAATTAGAGTTTGATGGATATTGCGTATTCCTAGAATACGCCTTTCCAACGGGCTATTGTTCACCTAAAAAGAAGATCGTATGGAAAAATTACGACCCGGAGAAGTTGATGTACTAACTTACCCCAACGTGGCCCACATGACTTTTGGCACTTCATCTCCTAGGGTTAGGTTTTTGGATGTCTAGGGTTTTGGCAATCATATTTATTGTAAAAATTATTTTAGAGCCTCATTGTACTTATCTTCTTATGAATGAGTGCAACTGTCACATCTCTTCTTAGAGATAATCCACCACCTTTCTAGCAAGCTTGTTTTCAGTCTGCATTTTACAGTTTCAACTTATTTCATTATTAAATAGAAGCTAGTTTTAATGTATCTTTGTTATTGTTCCTTGTGTCTCTTTGTTAATAATAATAATATATATTTTTTTATTTTGTTTTTCTCATAAAATGATTTGAAAATGAAAAGGATTGAGTCTCTGTAAAATTTCAAGTGTAATTTGTATGTGCGTGGGTAATACAATCAAGTTACAAACACATTAAAATTAATGATTTTTTACTTAATCATGAGAAAAACAAAAAAACAATACAACCATCAAAGTAAACACATTAACACAACAAAATGATAAATGAGTTCACCCCTCTCTTGGGATACATCTCCTGGTCCAACTTCCAATGGATCATTTTCATTAATTCTCAAAGTGTCAAAAAGAGTGCTTTACAATACTCAAAATACAAAACAGATGGCTTCAATGGTTCGAGAATATACAAAAACCCCTAGTTGGGATCTTCTTGCACTTGGTTTGGCCAAAAACTGAGTTGGAATCTTTTCTTGGATGTTTCTCCCAATTCTTTGTTGTCTTTGCTCGCCAAAACGCACCTGTGTGTGACTAACCTAGCTCACAGGTGTTTCTCGTGCCAAAAACCCAGCACCATGCACATTCCACAGTTCTTGGTGAATTTTCGAACAATTAGGGGACTTAACACCTTTTCCGGCGGAGGTAGTGGTCGTGTGGCCCATGTGGCCAAGCACCGACCACAAAAGTAGCACCTGTGTGCTAGTATGTTGGAGTCTCCATGCAAATGGTCATATGGTGGAGGGTGGTGTGACCATGAGATAATCATTTGAAATCCCCACACTTGCGTGTGTTAGAAATATGGCATGTTCTTTGGTGTAGTGACTGCGCTCTGTTCATATGTTAAGGTCATGTGAACTGTGGTAATACCAATGGCTGGGGATAAGCCCTGGCCCGGACTCCGCTTGACCATAGATTATATAAACTTTAAAACACAGTTAAATGCATAATGGGGTAAGGAACAATGGTAGGAGGGCTGGTAGCCTAGCCTACGCTAGTACTCTGCCACTCCCGGAGGTCGTGGGTTTGACCCTCGTGGACTCCAGCCAAAATTTTACACCACGGAGGTGTGCCACGTGGCAGCCCATGTCTGGGCCACGTACCACCATACCCTTGGTCCCCAACCATGCCACGTGTCAAAAATGGATATATTTACATCATTTTCCAATCACCTTTCCACATCAGCACTTCTGCCTAGTCAGCAATCCATGTCACCTAGTCAGCAATCAATGTCACCCTGCGACGTCAGATGTACGATTTGTATGGAATGTATGATCATCTACCATGTGGCCTGTACAGACTGTACAGTCAACACATTTTTTCTTGTTTGGCAATGTGGAAAGAATGTGATATCTCTCACATATGACATCCGTTTGAACCCATTCAAGTTGTTTTTGGATCGTGAGGATGAGGTCTACACATGAGTCCATTTTCATTTCATTTTGATCATAAAATCCAGATCAAGGTAGCTCCTGCACCAAGGCAAGTGGATGACCCGAGGCCAAATTCAGTAGAAATTTCCTCATCTGATGGGGGGAATCAACAAAATGGAGACCATTTCTTCCTAAGGGGGGAGGATTGATCTAGGTGGATATCAGTGGCCACCCACCTATTCCAACTGGCTCACATAGAGATGTCATCTTGGCAGTTTCAATTTTCATCTTAGTGTTAGGCAAAAATATTGTCGTTTCATTCCGTTGTAGTATTTGCCCAACCATTTAATTTGTCAATCTGAGGTTCGTAGGCTTACGAAGCACACACACTATATATGCAGGACTGAAGTAGAAGTAATCTAATCTAAATTGCTGAAATGAAACTAATCTAGGAAAGCAGGAAACATTAATCTAGGATTGCAAGAAATTGCATAAAGGAAAAACAATACAACATGTGAAGAGTTAACGACAAATAACATATGTGAGCTCACACAATAAAACTATCTTGAATTACATAATAGTAATCAAATGACAATCATGAAAGAATAACAATGAAAGAATATGAATCAAATCTAAGAATCCCTTTCTCCTTTGAATCCTAATGACTACTCTAATTCTAATTACATCCCAATTGAATTATCATGAAGAGAGAGCACTCTCTTTTATACATGAGAGCCTTGAAGATAAGATAACCATCTCATTATTACAGATCCACTATTCTCTCAACCTATTTCCCATTATTACAAAATATAATCCCTTTAAATCCTCACACATATCTCTCATATATCTTAGATAAGATATTCCAACCAAATCTCCATGATCTTCTCCTTGGAATGGGCTTGAATTATCTCCTCAAATATTTAAATGGTGGAGGACGTATTCGAGAAGTCCTTTGAATTAATCCTTCTCATATTCCTACACATTACAAAGCTCACATATATTTGAGATATATATGAAAACATGTTGATTTTCTAACATTTAATCACAAATTCCTTTTAAATACTAAAATGAATAAAGTGGAGAACAATAAGGCGAAACCCAAGTATATTTATGGAAATGATATTATGAAAGGTTAATGGGGCAATGAAATTTGAAGAATGATGAAGGGAAAGGTGGATGAGAATAGGACATTTATGAGCCCCAACACTTAGCAGTTTTTTTCTAGTTTTTCGGGTCCTAAATTTTCGGGGCCGTTTTGAGGCCCTAAATAACGTTTCCTGGGCCCACCACAGTCACAAAGTAGACTAAGATAGATTGTGATTAAATGTGTATTCCTCGAATAGAAATTTCCAATGGGATATCAACAGCCGAAAATGGATATCGTATGCAAAAGTTACGACCATGGGAAGTTGATGTACCAACTTACCCCAACTGGGCTCGCATGAATTTTGGTGCTTCATCTCCTAGGGTTAGGTTTTTTGGATGTATAGTTTTTTGGCATTGATGTTTGATGTAAAACGGACTTTGGGGCCTCATTGTACTCATATTCTTGCAAATGAGAACAACCGCCACATCTCTCCTCAGAGATAAGTCGCCACCATTCTAGCAAGCTTGTTTCAGTCTACATTTTAGAGTTTCATCATATTTATTTATTGAATAGAAGTCAAGTTTTACTGTATCTCTATTATTTTTCATTGTATCTCTGTGTTAATAATATACATCTATATTTTTTCATTGTTTTCATCAAATCCATATCAGTGGTATCAAAGCATTTTTCTCTTTGTCATTCTTAGTGCATGTCCCGACTGATGAGGTCAGGGTAAAAAGAGTTGGGTCTCGAGCTTTTCTGACTTCAGGAAAAGAGCTCTCGCACACCCAAGTGACCTTCCATAGTGGGAGAAAATAAAGATGATGGGATAATATATCCTTTCAATTTGTTTCTTGAGGAATCCCTTGTGAAACAAAAGAATGAGATGATGGAGAGTTTTGCACAAATCCTTCGATGACTATCAACATGTGACAAATCTTCCTCGAGTGAAGGCGTCACCCCCTTCAAGGTACATATCAACTTTTATATTCATATATTTGATGGTCATATAGATGCATATGTTGTAGAAAAATGGTTGAATCTACTAGAAGGGTATTTTTCTATCCATAACTTTTCCAATAGAGAAAATATTACATTTGCGATCCTCAAATTCGTCCCCCATGTCAAAGATTGGTGGGATAATTTATGTGAGAAAAAGGCAATAGAAGAACCCTCATTATTATAGTTGCACTCACCCGATTGTCCTTCATGGATTCTATTAAGGAACAATACTACCCTATTGGAAGTTATAACGACCTGTAAACAAGATGGACCACATTGTGGCAAGAAAAGGACCAAATAGTGCTAGAGTTCACAAATATCTTTCGTACCTTGCACACAAAGCTGGTTATCAAATATTCTAAGCGAAGTTGGGGACTCAAGTAGCAAGGTGTTTTTCATAGATACATCCATTCAAAAATGTATTTTCTGGACATATCGTACTTGGGTGCAGCTTATCGATATGTTGTCAAAATAGAGAAAACGATTAAACAAAAGACGCAACATTTTGGTTCTGGGAACCCCTCACAACAGAAGCAGGGCAAGTGAAACTACAACTCGTAGAACAAAGGTTAGAGAAAATATGGAAAACCTTAGGACAACTAGTCTAAGCTACAAACAAAAAAGGACAGTGGAAAAACAAATCAAGACACCAAGAAGTGGTGCGACTTCCATAAGCGCCCCTGGCATAACACCACTGATTGGTACTCAAAGTAGTCATTGGCAGAAGATGTGAAATCCTCTAAATCAGATGCAGATTTTGACTTATATTCAAAACCATAAAAGGGGAGATGGATTATTGACGTGAAACCTAGTGGAACTGTTTCTACCATGAAGATCCATCCCGGTGAACTTAATGAGCAAGAGGAAGGAGAGTGCCTATTTCATTCACAGATGCAGGTGAAGTGTACTCCATTTCACGTCATGGTTGATAGAGGTAGCCAAAATAACCTCATCTCAAAAAAAGTCTTCAAGTGACTGGCCCTATCGACAATGCTCCATCGACAAGCATATACAATTAGATGGCTCTGCCAAGGAAGCGATCTTCATGTCAACCAACAATGTTTTCTGTCCTACAACATAAATCCTTTAAAAGATGAGGTATTGTGTGATGTTTCTCCCCTTGAAGTTTGTGATGTTCTTTTGGGCCAACCTTATTTATGGAAACATCATGTTGTATATGAGTCTAGGCCTTGTAGTGTTATTATTACTTTGGATAGGAAATTTTACAGGATACCCAAGGTAGTCCCACCTACTTTCATTTCCTTGATTTTTTCCAAGCAATGCACGAAGGTCATCTCTCATACCGAGAATTTTTTCTTCTTCGTGATTCTCTCTCAAAGTGAGTGGAATGTTGCAACCAAATCCATGGCCTTTGCGACCGAACTCTCCATGTAGAAGAAACAAATGGATAAGGTCATGGAAGAATACAAAGACATCTTCGCCTTACCCACTAGAGTACCTCTACACTATTAGGTCAAGCATTCAACTTATCTGACCCCTGATGCACTGCTACCCAACGGGACATTCTATAACCTCTCTTTGTTAAAAATGAGGAGATCAAGTGTCAGATCCAATAAATTCTCCAAAAGGGGCACACTCGACCTAGCTCATAACCGTGTGGAATCCTAATCATGCTTGTTCAGAAGAAAGACATGACCTAGTGACTCTGCATCGATTAACATGCCCTAAATAAAATCACAATCAGGAAATGGTACCTGATTCCTCAAATTGATGATATCCTTGACCAAATCAAGGGGGCCAAATAATTTAATAATATTGATCTGAATTCTAGCTACCATCAAGTCCCAATAGATCAGTTGACAGATGTATGGAAAACTACCTTCAAGTCCAAAGAGGGTCTTTTTGAATGGTTGGTCATGCCCTTTGGTTTGACAAATTCCCCAACAAATTTCATGATAATGATGGACGATATCTTGCGGACTTTCACCCATTATTTTTCAGTGGTTTATATGGATGACATCTTCATATACAACAAGAATTGGGTGGAACACTTGCAACATATTCAACAGGTTCTACACACTCTGTGGTAGCACAAGCTATAAGAAAATTTGGAAAAAATGCTCCTTCAGCATGGATAGGGTCCAATACCTATGCTACATTGTCTATGAGCATGGGGTGCATGTGAATCTATCCAAGATCCAGGTCATTCGTGACTAGCCATCCCCAACCACACTCAGTGAGCTTTGCATATTTTAATGCCTTGCTAATTTCTATTGCAGGTTCGTGTTGGGATTCTCCCATATCGCATGATCCCTCAGCCAAGTAACCATGGGTGGTGGTAAGATAAATTTCATGTGGGTCTTGTCTAAAACAAAAATCCTTTGATGATTTGAAGAAATGCTTGTGCTCATCCCTAGTTCTTTCATTACCTAACCTACAACAACCCTTTGAGATCGAAACAAATGCTTCATACTATGTTGTGGGTGTAGTTATCACTCAACACAAGAAACCCATGGACTATCATAGTGAGATGCTATCAGATGTCGTTTGTAAGTACCCTACTTAAAAAAAAAATGTACTTCATTGTGAAAGCCTACCTCCAGCTGAGGCATTACATTCTTGGGAAGGAGACAATCATCCACACCGATGATAAGCCACTGTAGTTCATGCAAACTCAGGGAAAATTGTAGAATGACCTCCATTAGAAGTGGTCCAAATACTTGTAGTAGTTCCACTTCAACATAAAGTATAATACATGAAGCACCAACCACTTCGTTGATTTCCTCAACCGCCCACCATTTACAAAACTCACCATGGTGATAAACTCCCGTGGACATGAGACCTCCAGATGGCCCCAAATCTATGAAAGAGATCCTGACTTTGATGCCACCTACCCGATGCTAGGTCAAAACACAACTGTCATTGATTTTCATCTTCAATATGGGATACAGTGCCATATAGGCCATATCTTCATTCCATCAAGAAAGCGAGCGAAGATGATTTGAGAATCCCAGTATAGTTGGGTGGAAGGACACTTCAACGTAGAAAAGATAATGGTCATGGTGCAACAACATTTATATTGGCCAAAACTTTGACATGATGTCAACAAGTATATCAGGTCCTGCACTACCTGCACCATTTCTAAACTGGACATTAAGAAACAAGGAATGTACACCCCTCTGCCTACTCCTAAAATTCCTTGGGAATCCATATCAATGGACTACATGTCAGGCCTTCCATCAACCAAGTAGGTAAACTACTGTGTTTTTTTGGTGGTTGATTGTTTTTTAAATGGTGATTCTACCCCTCTGCATGAAGAGCATCACAACAGAGGCCAATACCAATATCTTCTTTGAACACGTGTGGGTACATTTTGGGATACCATAAACCATCGTCTCAGATCAGGACACCAGGTTTCTCATCACATTCTCATCGAGCCTCTGGTCACTGTTGGACACCAAGCTCACCAAATCCACTACCTTCCACCCCAGACAGATGGCCAAACCGAGGTCGTCAACCAGATGATCGTGCATATCCTGCACATGTACAATTCCAAGCATCCCAACACATCAGATGTTAGTCTTCCCTATGTTCAACATAAATACAACAAATCCATACATAACTCAACCGAACACCCTTTTAGGTGGGGTTGGTATTTCGACCATTGGGTCCCATGGATGTTGCACTACCTCTTGTAACCACCTAGGAAGAATCGTCCCATGCTCAAACTGAATCCAACAAATATACCCATTTGATTGAGTGGATCCAACACATCTGCCAATAGGTTTAGGATATTTTTCATAAGTCTAATGCCAAGTATAAGAAACACCATGATCAACACCGGGTGCCACAAAAGTTTCACATGGGAGATAAAGTTTGGTTGCACTTGCAGAAATAATTCCTTATAGGACCCCATCGAAAGCTTTGTACACTCCTCTATGGACCTTATACCATCACCAAGGCTATGGGATTATTTTGAGCTCAACATTCCCCCCTTCCTTGGATTGCACTCAGTGTTTAATATGGACCTCCTTTGGCCATACTTTTCCCCATTATTGGGCACCTCAAAGGTAGAAGAGTAGTTGAAACTGACAGAGCTCAACCCTGAATGCATGGAACATGCATCCAATGATCAAATCATGGATACAAAAGTCAAGGGTACTCACCAATTTTGTTTTAAGATTTATCATTTTGTCAAAGAAGGGCAATTCCTGCACCAAGGCAAGTGGCTCACCCTGGGCCAAATTCAACATAAAGTTCGTCATCTAATGGGGGAAATCAAGGAAATGGATACCATTGATTCCTAATAGGGGAGGATTGATATAGGTGGATATTGGTGCCCACCCACCTATTCCAACTGGCTCACATACAAATGTCATCTTGGCAGTTTTAGTTTTCATCTTGGAATTTTTTTCTATCTTTTCAAGTCCTAAACTTCTGGGGCCGTTTTGAGGCCCTAAACAACATTTTCTCAGCCCACCAAAGTAATAGTATGTATGAATTCAGAGTGTGATGACATAATGTGTATTCCTCGGATAAACGTTTCCAATAGGATCTCGTGTGCCTAAAATGGAGGTTGCATGCAAAATTTACGACCCCGGGAAGTTGATGTACCAACTTACCCCAACGGGTCCCACATGAATTTTGGCACTTCATCTCCTAGGGTTAGGTTTTCAGATGTCTAGGGTTTTGGAATTCATGTTTGATGTAAACATGCCTTTGGAGCCTCATTGTACTCATCTTCTTGTGAATTAGCACAACCTTCACATCTCTCCTTAGAGACAAGCCGCCACTATTCTAGCAAGCTTGTTTGAGTTTTCATTTTATAGTTTCAACATATTTATTTATTAAATAGAAGCCATGTTTGACTTTATCCCTGTTATTTTTCAATGTTTTTCTATGTTAATAATATATATTTTTCCTCATTTTGTTCTATTTATCAAATCCAGATCAATGGTATCATAGCGGTCTACTCCTTGTCATTCTTAGTGCATGTCCCTGACGGGGTTAAGGTATAAAGAGTTGGGTCTCGAGCTTGCTTCTCTTGAGGACAAGAGCTCTCACATGCCCAAGTGATATTAAATGGTGGGAGAAAATAAATATGACGGGACATGAGATCCTTTCAATATGTTTCTCGAGGAAGCCCTCGTGCAACAGAGGAATGAGATGATGGATAGTTTTGCACAAATCCTTCAATGACTACCAACAGGTGACGAATCATCCTCTAGCGGAGGCACCACCCCCTTCATGGTACATATCAAATTTGATATTCCTATATATGAAGGTCAGATAGATGCCGATGTTGTAGACAAATGGTTGAATCTGATAGAAGGATATTTTTCTTTCCATAAATTTTCCAATAGAGAAAAGATTGCATTTGCACTCCTCAAAGCCATGCCCATGAAAAAGATTGGTTGGAGAATTTCTGTGAGAAAAATGCCACATATGCATCCTCATTATTTACATTCTCACTCACCTGAGAATCCTTTAGGGATTCTATTAAGGAACAATACTACCCCATTGGAAGTTGTGATGACCTATATACAAGATGGACCACACTATGACAGGAAAGGGACCAAACAATGCAAGAGTTCACAAACAACTTCTATACCTTGCGCACCAAGATGGGTATCGAATATTTTTATTGAAATTTAGTTCTCAAGTATCATTGTGGTATGCATAGATACATCCAGACATAAATGGAGTTTATGGACATCTCATACTTGGGTGCAGCCTATTGATATGTTGTCAAAATCGAGCAGAAGATTAAACAAAAGACATGATAGTTTGGGTCTAGGAACCCCTCACAGAAGAAGGAAGGAAAGGGTAGCCCAAACCCACAGAAAAAAATGCATATAAGAAAATATGGATAACCTTAGGACAAATAGTCTAAGATGCAAACAAAGAAATACAATGGAAAGATGAAGAAAGACACTAGGAAGTGGTGTGAATTTTATAAGAGCCCTTGGTATAACACAACTAATTTCCGATCAAAGCAATCATTGGTGGTTGAGTTTAAAGCCTCTAAATCATATGCAGGATCCTACGCAGATTCAAAAATAGAAAAGGGGAGAACAATTATTGACACAGAACCAGGTGCCTCCGTTGCTACCACCAAGATCCAAACCGATGAACCTGATGAGCCAGAGGATGGTGAGCACCTCTTTAATTTACAGATGTGTGTGAAGGGTAATCTGCTGCACTTCATCATTGATAGTGGTATCCATAAGAACCTCATCTGAGTGGAGGTCTTCAAGTGGTTGGTTCTTCCAACAATGACACAACCACAACCATATAACATCGGATGGCTTTGCCAAGGAAGCGATCTTCACATTAGCCAATAGTGCTTCTTGTCCTATGACATCAAGCCCTTCAAAGATGAGGTATTGTGTGATGTTTCTCCCCTTGAAGTTTGTGATGTTATTTTTGGCCAACCATATTTATGGAAACATCATGTTGTATATGATTCTAGGCTTCATAGTGTTATTATTAATTTGGACAAGAAATTGTATAGGATACCTGAGGTAGTCCCACCTACTACCATTTCCTTGATCTTTGCAAGAAATGTAGGAAGGTCATATCTTAGACCAGGAAGTTTTTCTTCTTCTTGATTCAATCTCAAAGTGAGTAGAAGTTTGTAGCCACATCCATGGCCTCTGTGGCCAAACTCTCCATGCAGCAGAGGTAAGTGGATAAGGTTGTGGAAGTATACAAAGACATCTTGGCCTCACCCATAGGGGTACCTCTACACTGTCAGTTCAAGAATTCAATCGATCTGAACCCGGGTGCACCAATACCCAATGGGATACTCTATCGTCGATCTATATTATAAAATGAGGAGATGAAGTGTTGGATCCAAGAAATTCTCTAAAAGGGGCACATCCGACCCATGCCATCACCATGTGGAATCCCAATTGTTCTTGTGTAGAAGAAAGATGAGATCCGAAAATTCTACATCGATTACTAGGTCGTAAATAAAATAACATTCAAGAACTGGTACCCAATTCCCTGAATCGATGATCTCCTTGACCAGTTCGAGGGGGAAAAATACTTCAGTAATATTGATCTGAATTTTGGCTACCATCAGGTCCCAATAGAGCATACAGATGTATGGAAAACTACCTTCAAGTCCAAAGAAGGTATTTTGGAATGGTTGGTCATGCCCTTGGGTTTGACGAATGCCCAAACAAATTTCATGAGGATGATGGACGATATCTTGTAGAATTTCACCAATTATTTTGTGGTGGTGTATCTGGATGACATCCTCATCTACAAAAAGAACTGGGAGGAACACTTGCAACATATTCAACAGGTTCTGCACACTCTGCGACATCAAAAGCTATATGAAAATTTGGAAAAATTCTCCTTTGGCAGTGATAGGGTACAATACATATGATACATTATTGGTGAGTATGGGGTGCATGTGGATCTAGCTAAGATCTAGGTCATTGGTGCATGGCCAGCCCCAACCACACTCACCGAGCTTTAGATCTTTTTAAGCCTTGTCAATTTTTATCGCAGGTTCATGTTGGGATTCTCCCATATTGCATGGGACCTCAACCAAGTAACCAAGGGTGATGGTAAGGAAAAGTTCATGTGGGGGCTGTCACAACAATAAGAGTTCAATTATTTGAAGCAGTGCTTGTGCTCAGCCCTAGTTCTTTCATTACCCAATCTGCAACATCCCTTTGAGATCAAGACAAATGCTTTATACTATGCCATGGGTGCAATTCTCACTCATCATGACCACCCTATGGACTATCATAGTGAGCCGTTATGAGATGCCATCCATAAGTACCCTACTAATGAAAAATAAATGTACTCCATTGTGCAATCTTGCTGCCAGTGGAGGAATTGCATTCTGGAGAAGAAGACAATCATCCGTACTGATCATAAGTCCCTGCAATTCATGAAAACTCAGGGAAAAATGCAGAATGACCACCATCAGAAGTGGTCCACATACTTGCAACAGTTCCATATCAACCTAATTATAAGACAATAAGCACCAACTGCATTGTTTATTACCTCAACTTCTCACCAGTTTCCACACTCACCATGGTGCTAAACTCCCGTGACCACGAGACCTATGGATGGCCCCAACTCTATGAGAGAGATCCTGACTTCACTGCCACCTACTAGATGTTTTGCACAAACACAACTGTCACTGATTTTCATCTTTAGGATAGGCTATTGCACCATATGGGCCATCTGTACATTCCATAAAGTGAGTGAGAGAAGCTAATTTGGGAAGCCTACTACAATGGGGTGGAAGGACCCTTTGGTGTAGAAAAGACAGTGGTTGTGCTGTGGAAACATTTCTATTGGAAAAAACTTCGACAAGATGTTAGCAAGTATATCAGGTCCTGCACTTCCCATGCCATTTCCAAACTGGCCATTAAGAAACAAGGAATGTACACCCCTCTTCCTACTCTTGAAATTCTCTAGGAATCTATCTCAATGGACTACATGTCAGGCCTTCTGTCAACCAAGAGGGGAAACAACTGTGTTTTTTGGGTGGTTGATCACTTTTCTAAAATGGTGATTCTGGCCACCTGCAAGAAGAGCATCACAGTAGAGGCAACTGCCAAGATCCTCTTCGAATGAGTGTGGGTACATTTTTGGATACCAAAAACCATCATCTTAGATCGGGACAACCAGTTCCTCAACACATTTTGATCAAGCCTCTGGTCACTACTGGACACCAAGCTCATCAAATCCATTACCTTCCACCCCAGACGGATGGAAAAATCGATTTCATTAACCAGATGATCATGCATATCCTATGCATGTATAATTCCAAGAATCCTCACACATGGGATGAGAGTCTTCCCTATTTTCATCACAACTACAATAGAGCCATACATATCTCAACCGACCACATTCCCTTTCAGGTGGGTTTGGGATTTAAACATTTGGGTCCCATGGATGTTGCACTACCTCTTGCGACCACCTAAAAAATATACCTAGTTCATTGAGTAGATCTAGCACATCTGCCAACAGGTTCAATATATTTTATAGAAGTCCAATGCCAAGTACAAGAAACACCATGATCAACACTGGGTGCCACACAAGTTTCAGGTGGGAGATAAAGTTTGGTTGCACTTGTAGAAAGGATTCCTTACAGGACCCCATCAAAATATTCATCCACTCTTCTATGGACCTTATACCATCACCAAGGTTGTGGGTGAAAATTCTTTTTTCTCAACATTCCCCCCTTCCTCGGATTGCACCCAATGTTTAATGTGGACCTCCTTTAGCCATACTTTCCCCCATTATTTCACACCTCAGAGGTAGCAGAACAATTGAAATCAATAGAGATCAACCTTGACTACATGGAACATGCATCCACTAATCATATCATGTACACATAGGTCAAGGTAACTCACCAACATAAGTTTCAAATTTATCGCGTTGTCAAAGTAGGGAAGCTCTTGCACCAAGGAAAGTGGCTCACTCGAGGCCAAATTCAACATAAAATTCCTCATCTGATGGGGGAGATCAATGCAATGTAGACCATTGCTTCCTGAGGGGGGAGGATTGATATAGGTGGATATCAGTGGCCACCCACCTATTCCAACTGGATCACATACACATGTCATGTTGGTTGTTTCAGTTTTCATCTTGGTAGTTTTTTTCTATCTTTTCAGGTCCTAAACTTCCAAGGCCGTTTTGAGGCCCTAAACATCATTTTTTGGGCCCACCATAGTCACATTGTAGACAAAGTCAAAGTGTGATGGAATAATGTGTATTCCTATGATAGGCATTTCCAATGGATATCATGCGCCTAAAACAAAGATCAGATGCATAAGCTGCAACCCTGGGAGGTTGATGTACCAACTTACCCCAATAGGGCCCACATGAATTTTGGCGCTTCATCTCCTAGGGTTAGTTTTTTAGATGTCTAGGGTTTTGGAATTCATGTTTGGTGTAAAAATCCCTTTTGAGCCTCATTGTACTCATATTCTTTCAAATGAGCACATACGTCACATATCTCCTAAGAGATAAACCGCCACCATTCTAACAAGCTTGTTTCAATCTACATTTTATAGTTTCTTCATATTTCTTTATTGAATAGAAGCCAAGTTTTATTGTATCTCTGTTATTGTTCATTGTATCTCTGTGTTAATAATATATATCTGTATTCATTTTGTTCTGTTCATCAAATSTGGATCAATGGGGGTATCTCATGTTCTTTTGTCTTCTTGCACACACCTCCTATTGGGTCCTTCCCCTTATCCTTTCACTTGACTCCTGCCGTGGGGACTATCTACTATGACTTATGTTGATGGGCTAGGCGTGTTTCCTGYGCCATTATTTTGGTCATTCCCCTACCCCTCATCTACTTMTTCATCACCCTTTTCTTGTTCTTCTTCATCTTCCGAGTGGGTTGTTTGTTCTTTCAGGGTTTTCCACCCATGTTCCCAATCATTCACGATCAAGAATACATCCTCTATTGTCAACCTGTAGTTGGTTGGAAACCACTAGTGCGCATGGTCCTTTGCTTGCATGTACATATGGTGCATCCCTAATTTGAACCATGGAACATCCTTGTAGGTTTCTATTATCTAAGTTGTGATGCGTGGTGTATGTTCGATTATATACCCAATCGTATCAAAGTATACACAAAATGTAACATTATTGTCCTATTTCCTCCTTTTGTTTTGTGTATGCCATAAGTTTGCATACCATGCAACCATATAACCTATACCGAATGTTCTCATGTGTTGGTAATAGCCCGGTTCCTACCATCCTACCAGTGAAATCAAAATCAGAAGCCATGCATAATGAAATTCTATGCTCTTCTGTTGGTCCTCAATACAATCTCTCAAAAATTGATTGACCAATAAGGTGGACCAATTCATTTGGACCCCTTATGAGATTTTTTCTATGGATACGATCACTGCGGCCAATATTTCATCCTTACGAAACTTTCAAAACAATTATGTAAGACAATACTTGGGTTGCAAACTGAACACCGTTATCATTGATGTTTGTGACGTCCAAACCCCTTATTCCCCAAAAAGTGTGAAAATTATCTTTCATGGCTTTTGATAGGGCTCTCTCCCCTTATTTCTTGAATAAGGTGGCTAGATACTCTCCTACTTTTGGTATCCCTATGAGCCATGCAATCAATGTAGTATCAATTGACATTGGTGGGTCAAGCCATAATGTACCCCCATGGAAGAAGATGAGTAGTAACTTAACATAGACATTGATTTCTATCCTGCGTCCAAAGTGTGGAACCTCCAATAGGTTTAGTATTCCTGACTTCTTGAGTCCTGTTTCCCACATCTGCATTTCTAGAAATGTTTATCCTGTGCTCGGTATGCTCATAGTGAACAAGTACTTTTCCTTGGCCAAATCAAGAAAGTTATGCTCGTCTGTGATATCGTGATATACAAATTTGAGGGATAAAACATTGCCTAACATGTCTCCTTCAACACTTACACCAAGTGGGATTGGTGATGTTTCCAACAGCTATTTCCCATTTGCTGGTACTTTGACTTGAGGTGCATTGTCTTTCCTTGGTGGGATATAATCCCTATGGAAGCTTGTTGGTAGGTTTATAGTTGGGAGTGAGCTTGTCATTGATGGAAATAACAACAATGGAAAACATGCTTGGAAGACATCGTAAGTCCAGATAGGAGGAGCACACAGATGGAGGACAGATCTTGGGCATTAGATCCAAGCACAGGGTCCGACCGTCGTTGGATCCAGGAGAAACTGCATGTTATTTAAAGTGCAAGGAGAAGCATGCTTACAAAATCCTAAAAGCAGGAGGACCATCCATCATCGAGGATGACACGTGGTAGCAGATGAGTAGTATCGCAGTATTGCGAATCAGAAGAATGGAGGTGAGAAATTCTTCAACTTCGTGAAAAAGGAAGTCGTGATAAGATCCCAACAGTCGATCGTGAAGCACCGTGGGCCATTAGATCCAATGAAGTTGCAAGGAGGATAAGCCCAGGAGTCATCCAACACTCTAAAGCTGTGAAGGAATCCTAGCCGTCTATCGAGGACAGTCGTGGATCGTTCGATCTAGAGGACATCTGGCGTGAGATCAAAATTTCACTGACTAGAAATTCAAAGGAAGGAAGTGCACTAGCCTTCCAACTCGCGATATGTGAAATTGTAAAAAGATCTGAGCCATTGGATCGAGGAGAAATTTGGACCATCGATCCAAGAAGGACACGTGGTGAAAGATCATCATTTCATTGACTGAAAAGTTAAAGGGAGGAGGTTCCCTAACCTCTCGAGCTCGCGATTTGTGAAATCGTGACATAATCTCAGCTGTTGGATCGAGGACTAATATGGGCCGTCAGATCTAGGAGGTATATCATGAAAGACCATGTCAGCAAGGATAGGTGGTATCCCATGTCAACAAGAACAAGTGTCAAGTTGATTCAACATTTTAGGCCACTGGAAACCACAATTCTGAGTGACACAAGGCAACCACTTGTCTCACGACACATCATTGAGTGACACAAGAATGACGTCATTCCGAGAGTTTTGATTCGGGAGTTTTAACTTCATCACTCCTGCAATGTCTCGAAGGCTGAAGTCCTGGGGTGGTGGATAGACATCCGATCACCACGGAATGTGGACCGCTGATCTGAAGAGAGAAGCACTCAAAGGACTAGCCAGTGGTCATATCTCGTGGTCACATCATCGAGAGATGGAGAGCAGAGCTAGGGAAGCCAAGCTCCATTTTGGAGTTTGCGACATGGAGAGTCGAGATGAACCTTCACAGAATCTCTGAAACCTGATTTGCAAAATACATTTTTGGACTTGGTTTGTGGTCATCGTCGATTTTCACATGAGTGGAAGGATCTAGCATAGCTAGGATCCATTCCAGGTACCGAGAATTCCAGAGGAAGGAGTCAAGGAGACTCACGGGAGAAAAACTAAAATGCGAAATCATGAAATGCCTTTTTGATTAGGCCTATGGTCACAACCAAGGTCACATTGTCGAAGGTTTAATGGAGGAGCTAGCATGTAGCTAAGCTCCATTTCAGAGATCGCGACTTAGAGAGTCGATATGCCTCATCCCTAGATCCCCAAAACGCGAGTCGCGAAAGCGCCTTATTAATAGGAGTTTGGTCATCACCAAAGGTCACCTGAAAGGAAGGGGCGTAGGCAGAAGAGCTAGCACCCACTATGTAGTTTTTACATAGAAATGGAAAAGGCACCAAGAGTATGAGCACTCAGAGGACCTCTGGGGAACTGCCAGAAACCACTGATTGTTTCTGCACAGAAAATTCAAAGAGGCTTCAGTGTGATTTCCAGAGAATACAAAGAGTCTTGAGGCATCTTCCAGTGGAATGAAGACTGTTCATAGAGGCTATTGACATATAGAAGAGCGTTGGAGCCTGTAACTGCAACAGAGGGAATGATATCAACTGTGACAGAGAAGACAAAGAGTCTCAACTGTTGGAGAGGCTAAGGAATCTTAGCATAACACCCAATGATGATGAATGCATGGGGATAACCGCCAAATAAGATAAAGAGTTTCGATGATGATTAGGAGAGGAGTAGATGTGAGATAGGCATGCAGAATATGGAGTGAGAGAAGGTGGTACTGTGCATGGAGGAAGTTGTAGGTTCACAGAAAATATAAAAACGTAGAACATATAGGAGATCGTTGCTGCTGTTGTGAGTGATGTATGCGTGTATAAGCATGATGTGCAGGAGCTGAAGCACAAAATAAGAAAACAACAAAGATGCATATCCGTGAGAAGAAGGGAAAGCCGAGGTGTGCATGCTGAGATAGAGAAGAAGCTTATAAAGATGAAGAGGATGCAAGTAGGAAGACATTGATGTAGGCAGAGCAGAGCAACATAGAAGAATAGTGATAAGCTTGGTAAGCCAATGACAACTATTGAATCATTGTAATAAATTCACAGAAAGCAAAGTTTTATATTTCAGGGTGGTTAGGAAATGCTAGGGAGGACTATTATTCTTAGAATTTCAAGTAGGTGCTTGAACGCATGGAGTTATAGATTCCATCTAGTTGCAGCCAAAGAAACCAGGGTGGCAGGGTGGTGCAAGGGAGAACAGTGGTTCTCTGATATACAGGTCGATGCTTGTATGACAGGAAGTTGGTGCTTCCATCCAGTTGGTGCTGGAACATTCAGGGAGTTGGTACTTCCTTCTAGTGGGTGCTAGAAAAACCAAAGAGTTGGTGCTCTCAGCAAGTAGCATCTTTCAAAATAGATGTGGTAGCCTCGTTATGAGTTGGTGCTCATAAGAATGATAATGTACAGAAAATAATTATCATATAAAGAAGAAGAGGTTTTCACCCTTTATGGGTTTCCTTAGGAATATCTGTCTCTATATTATACATGTGTGTGATTGATGTTGAATACTCTACTTCTTATTTATTGTGATCATCATTGAGAGTTCTGTAATGAGTTTAAAAATGGATATAATTGTTTAAGAACAGTGACAACTGATTCACCCCCCCTCTCAGTTGTCCAACAATTGGTATCAGAGCAGGCCCCTTTTATCTAAGGGTAGATCCTATAGCTTAAACATGTGAAGACATGAAGGAACTTCAACCAATAAGGACCCTCTGTTCAATGGAACAAACTTTTCCTTTTGGAAAGTTAGAATGAGAACCTACATAATGGATTTAGGTGCAGATTTCTGGGATGTGGTAGAGACTGGTTATGTAAAGCCAGTTATACTAGCTAATAAGGATGACAAGCTAGAATTCACATTCAATGCTAAGGATATGAATGCTATCCTAAGTGGGCTTGTAGAAGAAGAATTTGTAAAAGTTATGCACTTAGAAACTACCAAAGAAATGTGGGACAAACTCATTAGCAATTATGAAGGTAATGAGAAGGTAAAGGACGCCAAGCTTCAAACCTACAGAGAACATTTTGAACAGTTGAAGATGAAAGAGGATGAAACTGTTGGAAAGTACTTTCTAAGAGTTGAAGAACTAGTAAATGCAATGAAAGAATTCGGTGAAAAAATTGAGGAACCCTCTTTAGTTCAGAAAATTTTGAGATATCTACTAGATAGGTTCAACCCGAAGGTATCTGCTATAGAAGAACTTAATGATCTAAAAGCCTTGGCATTTGATCAACTTGTAGGAACATTGACTGCATATGAAATGATAATATTTAAAGATAAACCCACCTCCAGAGAAGCATCATTTAAAGCAGACAAGAATGAGGATTTTGAGCCTAAAGAAATTGAAGAAAAATTTGTGAGAAGACTGAAGAAGGGATCAGGCAAATACAAAGATAAAATGCCTTTCAAATGTTTCAACTATGGTAATATAGGTCATTTTGCAAATAAATTTCCTCACAAAAGAAAGGATCAGACATATGATGATGAGGAGAAGCACAAACACACAAATTTCTTTAAAGAGAATAATTTTAAGAAGAAAATTCTTTGTGTAAACAATGATGATGATCCTTCAGATGATGAAGACAATGACTCCTCTATTGAAGATAAACTAAATGACTTCATTCTTATGGCCAATGAGGATTATGATAATAAAATCACAGGAAGTGATGCTAATGAAGAAGAAGTTGTGTTTGATATGGAAGGAGAACTGATTAGTGCATTGGAAGAGATTGACAGACTCAGAATTAAGAAGAGAAAACAAAAATGATTGTTGATATAGTTCAAGAAAGGAAGTAAAGAACATGATGAATAATTTGTCCTACTAAAAGTGGAATTAGAAGAGGCAAAGAAAATCAAAGACATTATGAAACAACAATTATCAGAAAAGAAGGCAAGATGTGAAGCTCTGGAAAAGGAAGTAGTGAAAACTAGGAAAGAGTTGGGGAAGTTTCAAGCCTTGTATCATTAGAATCTGTCAAGTATCAAAGCCTCAGAAGAATTGGCCACCATTCTGAATCAGCAAAGAAACCCAAAGCTGAAAATAGGTATGGGTTAGGAAGAGGGATCAAATAGTGATCAACCAAGCAATAAAGAACCCATCAAGTTTGTCAAATCTACCACCAGTGACAACAAAAAACCTACAGAAACAAAATAAGATAATCAGCTTCCCAGGAGGAGTAACAAAAGAGGTACCATAACTGAAACTATAGATCATAGAAATAATGTACTCTCTGTTCAAAAAAATCATCAACATGGAAGAAATTGACCTTCTCAAAGAAGACAACCATTTTCCAGGTACAAAGGATTTTTCTATGGATATTATTTTTTTTGTTCTAACTTTGGTCACAAAGCTGTAAACTATTCTTTAATATTTAAATATGAGCAATCAAAATATTCAAGGAGTAGATATCTGCCACAACAAAGAATGAGACAACCAAGTAACAAACAATCACATACTACAAATAATGTGATGGCTGGAAAAAGGACACAGGTTAAGCATAACAATCGTTATGATACTTTATTCAATGAACTAGAATGTTACACCTACCATAATTTTGGACATAAAGCTGCAGATTGTTGCTTAAGGAACTACGAGCCAGATTTGAACCCCTTTGCTGAAAATGTCAAGGTTTGGAAGATGAAAGAAAATGACAAGTGCGGACTAGTGCTGTCAGCCCAAAGACAACATAACCCATGGTATATTGACAGTGGTTTATCCAAACATATGACGGGAGACAAAGGTAAGTTTCTATCTCTAAGTGAAAGAAAATCAGGAAACGTAACCTTTGGAAATGATGCTCTAGGTAAAATCAAGGGTAAAGGGATGGTGAGTCTAAGTAATGGCAAAGGAAAAGCCCAGAATGTTCTGCTTGTAGATGGGATGAAACATAATCTTATCAGTGTAAGTCAAATGTGTGACAGAGGATGTGAAGTGGTGTTCACTTCCAAGGACTAGAATATAAAGTCTGTAAACTCAGGACAAGTGGTGGCTAAAGGCATAAGGACAAAAAATAATGTATATGTGCTGAAAGAAGATAAACAAGAGTGTCATCTAAGCAAACATGATGAGAGTTGGTTATGGCATAGGAGACTTGGACATCTAAACTTTGACCACTTAATCAAGATAAAAAATCTTGAGGCAGTAAAATATCTTCCGAGAATATCAAAGCCACAAGATTATATGTGTAAACTCTGCCAAATAGGAAAGCTAACCAGGACACAGTTTAAATCCAAGAGCTCTACTTCAATAGAAAAACCACTCCAACTAGTTCAAATGGATTTATGTGTGCTGATATTATGGTAGCTACAAGAGGTATTTACCTCCACGTGTAAACCTGACGATGATAGAATACTCCAGGAAGCAAGAAGAAACTCTAATGAGTTGGCTAATAACCCTAGAAGACTTGTCGACTCAAGAAGATAATTTATATTAGGTTATTAGCCTCCAAGAGAAGAAGTTGGCCATAAATAATAATATATACTGAACAGAAAGATACCCAAAATAAGAAGTCATCCCAGGCAGTTAGCCAAAATTAGTATAAATACTGGAGGCCATTTCTCATTCTAGCAGGCAGTCTCAGTATTGTAGAGCAGCACTTGTTTGCACTGCAGTTGCCCAGTTTCTATGCAGGATTGGAGGAGAGTTGCCATTGCAACTTCTGCAACTAGCAGTTACGCTTGGACTATCTCTTAGCTAGGGTTTGGACTATCTTATCAGCTCTTACTAGTGTGCTATCCTTGGGGAAAGGTGCGCTACCCTTTGTTTGGCTATCTAGCCTAGGGTTTTCTTCTAGAGTGATTCTCTGTCAAGGTTAAAGTGCTCGGAGGGTGGCTTCAGCCTATGGTTGGGTGACAAGGGTATTGTCAATGGTAAAATGAGCACATCTCATTATATTCTAACAATTTATGGGCCCACACCTCCTTCATTCAGTCTAACCACTGGAAGGAAACATAGTCATAGGGATATTGAGCTCGTTAAAGAACTGCCGCTAGGGTTTTTAGTAGGAGAAATCACTATAGCACTGTGGCTAGGGTTACTAGTAGGTACAGTTGCATAAACCCTAATCCTCTTATTGAGGCACCTTAAATGAAGGGATTGACCTAATCTCTAGATATATCAATGCACCCTAGCCTAACACATCTCCTGGTACTCTTAGAAATCCAAGACATGAAGTTTGAGATTTTGGTCAAATCTAGGATTGACCAAGTCAAAGAAGCCATGAATTACTCTATGAAGTCAGAGAACAAGTTAGATGGATCTTCTAACTTCAGATCATGGAAGACAAGGATTGACCTTATCCTTTCCAAGAATAAAGTGATGGATATCATGAAAGGAAAGATCGTGAAACCAGAGTTTGAAGAAGGGAAAGAGAAGTAACCACATAACATTGCAATTATGGAGAAGTTCAAAGATGGTGACATCAATGTGATGAGTATGATAGTGGAATATATAAAATACCACTTCATACCCTACATCTCCCATCTTGACTCATCGAAGAAGATGTATGATGCCCTAACAAATCTCTTCTCGGTCAGAAACATTGGACAAGTTATGAGTCTGTAGAATGAGCTCCGTGACATGAATATGAATGATGAGGCCAAAATAACATCATACTTTGTGAGGATCTCCCAGTTAAGAGATAAACTACAAGCTATTGAAGAGATCATTTCAGAGAAGGAATTGGTAAACATAGTACTCAATGGTCTTCCCAAGATGTGGGATGCATTTTCCCCAAGCATGAACACAAGAAAGGAGTATCCTACATTTGAATAAATTTGGACTTGCTGTGCTCAAGAAGAATCTAGGATTAGTGCAAAATACAAACCCCAAAAGAAGTACGATGATCAGGGCTTCACAACAAGATTCAATAATTTCAGGAACAAAAGGAAGCTTGGCTCAAGGAGGAAGCCAAATCAAGATAAAGACATTTTAGAAATACAATGCTTCAACTGTCGAAAGTATGGTCACTACAAGAATCATTGTCCCGATCTAAAGAAAATGAAGGAGAAACAAGAAGCATTAGTTTTTGAGGAAAAAGAACCTACAAAGACGACTAAGCAGGGTGAAGGAGACTTCTTCTTCTAAAGGTAACAATACTCTTATTATTTCTTGTACATATCTTGTTTGCATCGTCTCTGTACATATATTGTATATCTATCTCCTGGAAGATAATGTATTCCAAGAAGAACTATACCTATGGAAGAACAACAAGATAAGGATTGATATCATTAGAAATACACATGAAAGGATGAAATATGCCGAATCAATCATGAAGAAACTTATAACAAGAAAAGACAAAAAGAATCTAACAATCAAGATGAAATTGGAGAAAGACTCATGATTTTTTGTAGAAGACAATAAGATGGAAGCGTGGACTATGTTAGATAGAGAGAGCCAATTATATATTGCAGAAGACAATAAGGATGCAGACAGAAGCGTGGACTCTGTTAGACAGAGGGATCCAATTATATGCACTTATACATGAAGCAAGGATTAGGAGGGAGATAATGCTATGATCCATTGAAGATGATGAAATATATATTCATGGTAGCAGCCATGAAAGACAGTATGTGTTCAACTCAACCGCAGAAGAAGACTTCGAAGAAGAAGCCTTAAAATATCCCTAGTTGTCCATTCACATCCGTGATCCTATAATGAAAGGAAGAAGTGGAATCTCTAGGGCATGGAATCTATAAGAAACTCCATGGACCCAAGAGCTAAAGGAAAAACATGAGGAAGAACATGAAGATTCCAAGAAACAAGAGAAGCCAAAACAACCAATCATTATATCACAAGATTACCAGCCTGACATGAACTCACTAAAAGCAATAGAGTAGAGGAACTGAAAATTGTGATGAAGAATAGTATATGGAAGACTTATGAATGAAAGCATTGCAAGATCCAGAACTTGATATTCTCCCAGATGGAGGGAAAAGAATATGATGATTACTCATTTCGGTAAACCAAACATATCTTTACATGAATCAATATTCATGAGTTGGAGTTCTACATCAAATAAATGCAAAGAATGTTCTCCAGAGCAATTGAGAAAAGAGCATATGAAGAGCAATATCAAGAATTTGAGGCATACCAGAAAGAGACCCTTGTATGGAGATGGAAGAAAATAACTTGGTGGAGATCCTCCAGTACATAGCATAAGAATGGTGAAGATTTCCTATAACAGAGATATTGTATCAAGATGATTACTCAGTAGATCAGATTTCATGATGATAGAAGAAGTGCCACATGGATATGTTCCAGTTTTCCAACAATGATATACTCTATTGATCAGAGCTACATGAATCCTTCAAGAGAAAACCAGTGT
The DNA here is from genome assembly GCA_032191745.1 of Picea mariana. Lineage (NCBI taxonomy): Eukaryota > Viridiplantae > Streptophyta > Pinopsida > Pinales > Pinaceae > Picea > Picea mariana. Next base: position 257,533 of record JASDQU010101538.1, read on the forward strand.
TCCAAACCAAATTACATTTGAAATCAAGCATTACATTATTCGTGATGAAGTCCACAAAGGAGAAAGTGGTTCCCCAATACATATCTCCACAGATGAGCAGATAAGAAGACATTTTGGTAAAGCTTCTATCCAAGATGAAAGAGTTTGCGTACTCAAGATGGAGCTCATGGAGATGAATTCCTTATTGAAAAAGGAAGAGATGACTCCCAAGTTGGGAGGGAGCACTGATATGTATTGATTTATGGACAGTCATTTTTCAGTTTGAAAAATGGTCTAGGATGAGCAGTTTCCTTTCCAGTTCGGAAAGTGGATTGAGATTTCTGACGGACAACAATTTCCCATTCTGGTTAACATGGGAAATGGTCTAGATTGCTGATGTATCATAGACAATGACTTCCTATTGTGGTTAACATGGGGAGTGGTCTAGGGAAGTCTCTCTTCTTGAGGGTTACTCAAGAAGACTAACCCGCCTCGCCAGACAATGACTTCTCATTGTGGTTAACATGAGGAATAGTCCATTTTGGAGGTTGATATAGGACAATCTTTTCTTCTTGTGGTTAACAGAGGAAATGTTCTGGACAGTCATTCCTTAGGGTTTATACATTCTCTCTAGGGTGCACTTTGATTAGTGTAGGAGGAATGGCCCGGGGTGGGGAATGGTCCAGGCTCAAAAATCAGGGACAAGCATTCCTTAAGGTTTATACATTCTCTCCAGGGTGCACTTTGATTAGTGTAGGAAGAATGTCCCATGGTGGGGAATGGTATAGGTTCAGAAGACAAGAAACTTATTCTTCCTTGCTTGAGAAGAATAGTCTAGATATCTCATTGTTCTACTCTGAGGGCATATATTCTTTTAGATCTCACATATGTGAGTGAAATATTGGCCCAGATGATTCAATTTATATCATAACATTTTTTCTGTGCAGGTTGATATTAGATGATTGTTATGAAGACTGTATGAAAATAGATGTATACTACTATGGTGGATGTGTTCCACTGTTCGTGACTATACATTGTTGATCAAGTACTTGTGTGTTACTTGGTGTGGTAGTGTACCACTGGATTGTAGTTGTGTACTACTATGAATAGACACAGTTGTGTTCTATTTTGTTTCGATTTCCTTGAAGACTATCAGTAGTATTGGAAATGATTATCAGTTAGATGGATAATCAAAGGACATATATTTCCCAGATGAAAAATGGTTCAGAGCATTTACTCTTCTAGATTAGAAGAATAGCTCTTGTATCACTCTGTGGAGTGAGAATCATGTCTGATTACTTAGATAGAGTATGGTTTTGAGAGATTATGTAGCTGATGACACTGATGATGATGATGGTGCTCATGATCTAGTCATGATCTAGTCTATACAACTATGTTGATGCTACTGGGTGAATGGTATGTTTTTGTGCTCAAGACCATTACCTGTAATACCTCCCTAGCTAGGAGGGAGTGTTGATATTATGGTAGCTGCGGGAGGTATTTACATCCACGTGTAAACCTAATGATGATAGAATACTCCAGGAAGCAAGAAGAAACCCTAATGAGTTGGATAATAACCCTAGAAGACTTGTCAGCTCAAGAAGATAAAATATATTAGGTTATTAGCCTCCAAGAGAAGAAGTTAGCCATAAATAATAATATATACTGAACAGACAGATACCCAGAATAAGAAGTTGGCCCAGGCAGTTATCCATAATTAGTATAAATACAGGACAGGTAGTCTCAGTATTGTAGAGCAGCACTTGTGCGCACTGCAATTGCCCAGTTTCTACGCAAGTTTGGAGGAGAGTTGTCATTCTAGCTGCTGCAACTAGCAGTTATACTTGGAATATCTCTTGGCTAGGGTTTGGACTATCTAATCAGCTCTTATTTGTGCGCTATCCTTGGGGAAAGGTGCGCTACCCTTTGTTTCACTATCTAGCCTAGGGTTTTCTTCCGAAGTGATTCTCTGTCAAGGTTAAGGTGCTCGAAGGGTGGCTTTGGCCTATGTTTGGGAAACAAGGGTATTGTCAATGGTAAAACAAGCACATCCCATTATATTCTAACAATGTGGACCATCAAGATAGGAAGGAATAGGAAAAGAAAACTACTTCATGTTGATCATTGATGATTACTCTAGACTTACTTGGGTTGCCTTTCTTAAGGCTTTAAATGCGAATCAAATAGGCAAGAGGTTAAAGGTGGTAATATCAGACATAGGAGGCGAATTTATGTCAGGTGAGTTCAAGGAATTCTGTGATAAACATGGGATCAAGAGAGAATACACAATCCCAAGAACTCCACAACAAAATGGAGTAGTTGAGAGCCAAAACAGAACAATGGAGCAAATGGCCAGGTCAATGATGAATGAGAAGAACATTGGTCAAACCTACTGGGTAGAAGCAATACACACAACAGTCCATGTTCTTAACAAAGCCCACCTCAGACCACACACTAACAAGACACCTTATGAACTGTGGTATGGGAGACCTGCTTCAATCAAACACTTCAAAGTCTTTGGGAGTAAGTGTTACATACAGAATAATGATGATAACCTTGGAAAGTATGATGAGAAGGCTAATGAAGGCATATTCTTAGGGTATGCTACAAACAGTAAAGGATACAGATGATATAATAAGAGGTTTCATAGATTGGTTGACTGTATTGACATAAAATTTGATGAAGGAATCCCAGTAAGAGAGGTGAACAATACTGAATCAACAACAATGGATATAGATGAAGTTGAAGTTGAAGATGAATAGGTCCAAGAATCAGAACAAGAAGACTCTGAGCTAGATGAAGATGAAAATATTAAGACAAAATCAAATCAATAGACAACATCAAATTCCTCCTCCAGAATCACTCAAAAGAATCATCCTGCAAGTTAGATAATTGGTGAAAAAGACAAAGGTGTACAAACCAGGAGAAAGATAATCAAAAACACTAAAAAATCACATATAGCCTTCATATCCATGTTGGAACCCAAGAAATTTAATGAAGCTAGCAAATATGACTATTGGATTAAAGCCATGAATGATGAACTTGATCAGATTGAGAAAAACAATACGTGGGAGATGGTTCTTAGATCTGAAGTAAAAAATATCATTTGTTCCAAATGGATCTTTAAGAACAAAATGAATGGGAATGGACAATTTGTCAGGAACAAAGCAAGATTGGTTCGTAAGGGCTATGCCCAAATAGAAGGATTGGATTTTGATGAAACATTTGCGCCAGTAGCAAGACTAGAAGTGATCATAATATTTTTTCCTATGCTTGTCATAAATGGTTTAAAGTCTATCAAATGGATGTCAAGTCAACATTTCTAAATGGATATTTAAAAGAAGAAGTTTATATGGAACAAACAGAGGGTTTTGAACTAACAGATAATCCTGACCTAGTATGCAAGCTGAATAACACCTTATATGGGTTAAAACAAGCTCCTCGTGCCTGATATTAAAGACTGGATAAGTATCTCCAAGACAAAGGGTTCAAGAGAGGAACAATTGACAACACTCTATACATCAAAACAGAGGTTAATGACTTGCTCATCGTGTTGGTCTATGTAGATGACATCATCTTTGGATGTAATAATGATTCATTGGTACAGTGGTTTTGCTTCTTCCATGGAGTCTGAGTTTGAAATGTCTATGATAGGGGAATTGTCATTTTTTGTTGGTCTACAAATTACTCAGAAGTTTGAAGGAATGTTTCTTTCTCAAGAAAAATATCAAAGAGAAATGTTGAAAAGGTTTCAAATGGAAGATTCTAAACCTGTGGGCACACATATGGTTACTAGATGCAAATTAAGCAAGAATGATGACTCACCTGATGTTGATCAAAGTTCATATAGGTCAATGATAGGAAGCCTATTGTATATCACAACATCCTGTCCAGACATAATGCATGCTGTTGGAATAGTAGGAAGGTATCAGGCAGCACCCAAACAGAGTCATTTACTAGCTGTCAAAAGTATATTCAGATATTTGAAAGAAAAAATGAACTATGGCCTATGGTATCCTAAGAATTAGAATTTTCAATTATCAGTCTACTCAGATGTTGATTGGGCTAACTGCATGGATGAAAGGAAAATCATGAGTGGAGGTGCGTTCTTCTTAGGATATTCTCTAGTAGCGCGGTTGAGTAAAAATCAAGGTTCCATTTACTTATCAACTATAGAGGCAGAGTACATTGTTGCTGCTATTGGTTGCACTCAGGTATTATGGATGATTCAGACACTTGCAGACTTCGAGGTAAAATATATTGCACTGATCCCAATTCATTGTGATAACACTAGTGCCATAAGTGTGTCAAAGAATCCTATATTCCACTCCAGGACCAAGCATATTCCCATAAAATACCATTTTCTGAGAGAGTAGGTCACCAATCACATTGTTCAGGTTCATTACATTCCAACCACAGAACAAATTGTAGACATCTTTACTAAACCCCTAGCCAAGACACCATTTGAATATCTCCGTCATAAGCTGGGTATCATGCCGTCTCACACCTAGGAGAGTCCATCCTGTTAGGGGGAGTATGTGTTGGTTGCATATCTGATACCTCCAACGAAGTATTGCAACATCTCAGGGGGAGCATGTTTTCTTTGAAATTGATATCAAAGGGGGAGAAAAGGAGTGGAGTGGTCCAGATTGGATGCTATAGATGGAGGTCCAAACAGATTAGTACAACCATTCGAGGTTGCCATCAATGCCAAAGGGGGATATTGTTGGCAGGTTTACAATTGGGAGTGAGCTTGTCATTGATGGAAAGAACAACGATGGCAAACAAGCTCGGAAGACATCGTAAGTCCAGACAGGAGGAGCGCATAGATGGAGGACAAATCTTGGGCATTATATCCGAGCACGGGGTCCGACCGTCATTGGATCCAGGAGAACCTACACATTCTTTAAAGTGCAAGTAGAAGTAGGCTTATGAAATCCCGAAAGAAGGAGGACCATCCATCATCGAGGAAGACACATGGAAATAGATGAGTAGTATCGCAGAATCGCGAATCAGAAGAATGGAGGTGAGAAGTTCTCCAACTTCGTGAAACAAGAAGTCACGATAAGATCCCAACCATCGATCATGGAGCATCATGGGCCATTATATCCAATGAATCTACAAGGAGGATAAGCCCATGAGTCATCCAACACTCCAAAGCTATGAAGTAATCCTATCCATTTATCGAGGACAGTCATGGATCATTGGATCTGGAGGACACGTGGAGCATGATCAATATTTTGATGACTGGAAAGTCAAAGGAAGGAAGTGCCCTAACCTTCCAACTCGTGATACACAAAATTCCGAAAATATCTGAACCGTCGGATCGAGGACAAATCTGGACTGTTGATCCAAGAAAGACATGTGGTGAAAGATAATCATTTCATTGAATGAAAAGTCAAAGGGAGGAGGGTCCCTAACCTCTTGAACTCGCGATATGTGAAATCACAACATAATCTTAGCTGTTGGATCGAGGACTAATATGGGCCATTAGATCCAGGAGGTAGATCATGACAGACCACTTCAACAAGGATAGGTGGAAGCCTACATCAACAAGGACAAGTTTCAATTTGATTCAAAATTTCAGGCCACTGGAAATCACAATTCTGAGTGACACGCGGAAGCCACTCAACTCATGACACGTCATTGAGTGATGCAAGAATGACATCATTCTGAGAGTTTTTCTTTGGGAGTTTTAACTTCATCACTCCCCCAAAGTTTTGAAGGATGAAGTCCTGGGGCAGTGGATAGTTGTCCAATCACCATAGAATGTGGACCATTGATATGAAGAGCGAAGCACTCAAAGGACTAGCTAGTGGCCATATCTCGTGGTCACATCATCGAGAGCTAGAGAGAAGAGATAGAGAAGCCAAGCTCCATTCTGGAGTTTGTGACATAGAGAATCGAGACGACTCTTCACAGAATCCCTGAAACGTGATTTGTGAAATGCAATTTTGTACTTGGCCCGTGGTCACCGCTGGTGGTCACATGCATGGAAGGAGCTAGCATAGCTAGGCTCCATTCCGGGTACTGGGAATTACAGAGGAATGAGTTAAGGAGACTCATGGGAGAAAACCTGAAATGAGAAATTGTGAAATGCCTTTTTGATTAGGCATATGGTCATAGCCAAGGTGACATTGTCGAAGGTTTAAGGGAGGAGCTAGCATGCAACTAAGCTCCATTTCGGAGATCGCGACTTGGAGAGTCGAGATGCCTCATTCTGAAATCTCTGAAACATGAGTCATGAAAGTGCCTTATGAACAGTTGTTTGGTCATGACCAGAGGTCACCTAAAAGGAACGGGTGTAGCCAGAGGAGCTAGCACCTACTGTGCAATTTTTACATAGAAAGGGAAAAGGTGCCAAGAGTATGAGCACCTGGAGGACCTTTGGGGAACTGCCAAAAACCACTGATTGTTTCTGCACAAAAAATTCAAAGAGGCTTTAGTGTGATTTCCAGAGAAGATGAAGAGTCTCGAGGCATCTTCCAGTGGATTGAAGATTTTTCATAGAGGCTATTGATAGATGGAAGAGCGTTGGAGCCTGTAACTGCAATAGAGGGAATGAGATTAACTATGATAGAGAAGACGAAGAGTCTCGACTACTGGAGAGGCTAAGGAATCTCATCATAAAGCCCAGTGATGATGAAAGCATGGGGATAACTTCTAGAGAAGATGAAGAGTTTCGATGATGATCAGGAGAGGAGTAGATGTGAGATAGGCATGCAAAATATGGAGTGAGAGAAGGTGGTATTGTGCATGGAGGAAGTTGTAGATGCACAGATAATATAAAAACACAGAACCAATAGGAGATCATTGCTGCTATTGTGAGTGATGCATGTGTGTAGAAGCATGATGTGCAGGAGTTAAAGCACAAAAGAAGAAAAGAAAAAAGATGCATATCTGTGAGAAGAAGAGAAAGCTGAGGTGTGCATGCTGAGACAGAGGAGAAGCTCAGAAAGCTAAAGAGGATGTAAGCAGGAAGACATTGATGCAGGTAGAGCAGAGAAGCATAGCAGAACAATGATAAGCCTGGTAAGCTAATGACAACTATTGAATCGCTGTAATAAATTCACAGAAAGCAAAGTTTTATATTTCAGGGTGGTTGGGAGGTGCTAGGGAGGATTGTTGTCCTCAGAATTTCAAGTAGGTGATTGAATGCAGGGAGTTATAGCTTCCATATGGTTGCAGCCAGAGAAACCAGGGTGGCATGGTGGTGCAAGGGAGAACATTGGTTCTATGATATATAGGTCAGTGCCTGTATGACTGGAAGTTGGTGCTAGAACATTCAGGAAGTTGGTACTTCCTTCTAGTGGGTGCTAGAGAAACCAGAGAGTTGGTGCTCTCAGCAAGTAGCAGCTTGCAAAATAGAGGTGGTAGCCTCATTATGAGTTGGTTCTCATAAGAAATATAATGTACAAAAAATAACTATCATATAAAGAAGAAGAAGTTTTCACCCTTTATGGGTTTCCTCAGGAATATCTGTCTCTGTATTATACATGTGTGTGATTGATGTTGAATACTCTACTGCTTATTTATTGTGATCATCCTTTAGAGTTTTGTAATGAGTTTCAAAATGGATATAATTGTTTAAGCACAATGACAATTGATTCACCCCCCCTCTCAGTTTTCCAACAAATCTTGCTTGTGAATCCAAAGCTCCAGGTTTTTCCTCAACCTCTAGTTCAATTGATGGTCGTTTCGACTACTTTTGTTCTGCTTTTGATGGTGCTCCAACCTTTAGCAGTGTCATTTATTTGTGTGACAAGTTTATTTACT
>JASDQU010101538.1:277385-300991 GCA_032191745.1 Picea mariana
TGTTCCATTGTCACTTGTTTTTAGTTTTTGTTTTTATGCTCATGTTGTTATTTAGTTTTTGCTTAATTCTTGTTAATAGATTTATTGTTTTCTTTCTAACCTTTTGCATTACAGCTGTCATGACTAGCAGAGCCCAACTAGGCATGTAAGTGCTCACTTTTTGCTCACACATTGAAGAAAAGAGCACAAACAATTGAGAAGCTATGTTATGGAGGCAGAGCGCCCACTAGTCCTCACAGAAGCTCATGAAGGCATCGCAGGAGGACATTATGCAGGTAAATAAACTATGCATAAGGTTCTTAGAGCTCACCTTTGGCGGCCTATCTTACACAAAGATGCTAAAGACTATTCCAGAGCCTGCGACGTATGCCAAAGAGTCGAGAAACCATCCAGAAGAGATGAAATGCCATTAGAAACACAACTGACCCTACAATCATTCTAGAAATGGTCCATTGACTTCATTGGACCTATAAACCGACCAGGAAAGTGCACAGGAGCAAGGTACATCATCACTACGACAAAATACTTGACCAGATGGGCCGAATCAAGAGAAGTTAAGGACTCTAGTGCAACCACAATTGCGCGCTTCATATTTGATGACATCATAACTAGGTTTGGATGCCCCAAGATCCTTATGAGTGATCAAGGCACACATTTCATAAATAATACTGTTGAATCCTTGACTGAGGAATTTGCAGTCCTCCATCAGAAGCGCGCACCTTACCATCCACAAGAAAATGGGATAGTGGAAGCGTTCAACAAGATCTTGGAGACAACACTAACCAAGATTTGTAGTGTCAACAGGGATGACTGGGATTTAAGAGTACCAATGGTACTTTGGGCCTATATAACCACTTGCAAGAAGTTAACAATGCAGACCCCCTTCAAGTTGGTTTATGGTCTCGAAGCTATTGTTCCAATGGAATACTTGGTGCCAAGCTTAAGAATTTCTACCTTTATAGATAGGGATGACACTGGTGCTGTTCAAGAGAGGCTTTCATAGTTGGTTGAATTGAAATAAGACAAATTTGTTGTAGGATTCCATCAACAAGTACAAAAGGAAAGAGAGAAGGCCTACCATGACAGGAACATCAAGAAGAAGGCATTTAAACAAGGTGATTTGGTACTAGTATATGACGGTAAGTTCATGAAGCATCCTGGGAAGTTTAGCATGCATTGGCTCAGACCATATGAGGTCACTCATGTTATAGAAGGAGGAGATGCATAGTTGAAGACTTTAAAGGGAGAGTGGAAGAAAGGATTAGTGAGTGGGAGCCAGTTGAAGTTGTACTATCACAACCAACTGCGTCACAAATCTCAGTAGAAGCATAAGGAAAAGGGTCCAGGTACTAGGTGCAGTTAAAAATGGGTACCAGACACAAAAAATATAGTCTGCACAAGGAAGGAGAGGAGGCAAAGAGCATAAAGCGGAGGCTACACCGCACAGTCTAAAATCGAAGTAAAATAGGAAGTTGAGATCTGAAGTGCCTTGGGATGAGTCACAGGTGAGTGTTGGGGGCCTGTTGGCCCTTAGTTTTGGAAGGAAGCAAATATCAAGGAAGAAAGGGAGAAATGCAAACTGCACAGAAGACATAGTGGTTGTTACTGGGTCGAAGTGAGCAAAAGACCAGAAAAGATGGAGTGAAGCCCGAGAAAGCAATCTGTTGGATGAGGAGATCAAGGATGACAGATCAGCAAGGAAGAAGGATCGTGGACAACTCAACAAGTGGAAAAAGCCACCGTTATATGCTTTGAAGCACCACATGAGAAGGAAGGAATGATAGGCTGGGGAAGCCCTGAAAACGTGGGTCAAGTTGACCTAGGGTTTTGGTATCTAGGGTTTTGACACCTAGGCTTCAGCCTAATGATTTTGGTGAGCTAATGTATAAATAAAGGTCAAGAGGACCTGGGTTAGGTTGTTTTTATTATTAATAGTCTTGATATAGTTGTTGTTGGTATGATCGTTGTTGTTATTTGAGAGAAGTGCTAAGTGTGAGAGCCTTCTGGTATTATAATATATTCAACTGGGTGTGAAGATCAACCCTGCAGCTAGGTGCACATGAAGGAGGAGAGATAGAGATAAGAGAGAGATCTGTTAGTTAAGAGCGCGTATCAGAACTATATGCTTTCATCTTAATATATTATAAAGCACAATTCTATGGACGTAGCCCTAGAGAGAGGGTGAACCACGTATATCTATCTTGTGTGTGTGATTGATGCTATGTTATTTTTCCTTGATATACTGATATTGCATTGTTGTGATAGATCTGATAGGTGTATGGAGTAGATCTAAGTTGATAAGTGATATATGCATGTTGTATTGTTCTAGTATTGGATCCACTTGATATTCCCCTTGGTTTTAGACACTTTTGTCCTACAACCACCCCATAGTTGTTTTGGGCAGGGATGATTTTAGGGGATAAATTTCTCTCATGGGCTAATTTTCCATGGTTTTTCCAAAAACGAGATTTGCTATTTTAAAAATGATTCGACCAAATTCTATAGGATAAAATTATTTTACCTTAAAAATCGCCAAAATTTTATAGAAACTATATAAAATCCTTAGAAATTTGAATATTTTTACAAAAATATCGCCAATCATTTATAGTTGGCATACGAAAGATTAGTAAGATTCGCCAAGGTTTCTACATTTTAAAATAAATTTCAATCCTTAAAATCATCCTTGGTTTCGGGTGAGACTTCATATTCTTCGCAGGTGTTGCTGAAAGGGACGGTAGTTAGGGCTTTGTTGGTGTGTTATTGTAGCATTGAACCTTGGGTCTGCCCCTGTGCCAACAAGTCTCTACGGTGCAGTCTATGATTGGTGTTTCTTCTTCCCATATAGTCAAATACTCCGCTACAGTAATTATGTACCTTGCCCCTCATATTATTGCTTGTGGTTTGATTGGACCCACAAATTCTATGGCTGATTTATTGAATGCTTGCAACATAACCTGTGGATTTAAAGGCATTTCATCCCTCCTTGATGAATTTACCACTCTTTGAAATACATCACAAGACTAACAATATTCCTTAGAATATTTTTGAAGTGTGGGCCACCAAATCCCTGCACACAAAATATTTTGCGCAGTTTCATTCCTGCATAATGTCCTGCTACAATCCCTTCATGCGCTTCTGCGAGTATCATCGATATTTCATGTTCCATCACACATCGTCTCAATATTCTTTCTTCACCCAACTTGTATAAATTCCCTACAATCAACTGATAATACACTACTTTAACTATCGATTGTTTCTTCTACACCACTATCATTTTTGAAGGAGCCATTCTTGTACATAGAATTTGCACGTTGTCCGAGAAGTAATCATCCATCATTTTGATTGCAAATAGTTGTGCATATGGTAAGATGTCATCTAAATTTCCTACATCTTCTCTTTATAGTATGCATGATAGATGATCTGGTCCTACATTCAAATTCCTTGGTTTCACCGCAACCTCAAAGTCGTATTCCTAAAACAACATCATCCATCTGCATATTCTCCCCCCAACACTGGTTTGTTCACTAAGTATTTTAGATCAAAATAGTTTGTATACATCTTAAAGTGAGATACCAATAAATAATGTCTGGACTTCTGTATCACATATACCATTTCCAATCCTTCTCGTTCTGTAGTGGTGTAATTATTCTCTTCTATGGACAACTTCCTACTTGCAAATGAAATTGGGTGATCTATGTCTCCCTCCCCTGGTTGAGATAGTACTGTGCCCAAATATATCAGTGATGCATATACATGAGCATGGAACTCCTTGTCCCAATATGTAAAGATAAAAATTGGCGTTGTCACTAGTTTTTTCTTTAAGGTATCCAAACCCTTATGACAGTCCTCGTTCCATTGGAACTTCACTTCCTTCTTCAACAACATTTCCATTATTGTTGTGATCTGCACATGTCCTTTGATAAACTTCCTGTAATACCATGTGTGACCCATAGTTTCCATCAATTTTATGACCGATGTAGGTGGTTCTAAATCCATAATTACTGCAATCTTGGCCGGATCCAGTAGTAATCCTGGCTTGCAGACTACATGGCCCAACAAAATTCCAAATGGTGCATAAAACATAGACTTCTTCAAGTTCAGTGAAATATGACACTGTCTACACTTATCCAACATTAGATTGAGTACTTCTATGTGATCCTTTAGTATAATGAACACATTCCAATCATCCAAGTACACTTCAAGGAACTTATGAATAAATTTCTTGAACGCTGGAAAAACAACTATGGAAAACACTGCAGGGACATTCTTTAGTCCAAAGGAAATTACTGTATACTGATAACTTCCCCACTTTGTCGCAAAAGTAGTCTTCTACAGATCTTCCTACAAAATTTTTATTTGATCGTACCCTGAGAATCCATCTGTGAATGAGTAAGTCTCTTGGCCTCCTATCTTCTCCAATACCTCATATGTGAATGGTGTTGGAAATGGGTCATTTAAACATGCATCATTCATCTTCCTCAGAAACATGCAAATTCTTATTCCTCATGTCTTCTTATCTTTCACTACCATTGGACTAATCCACTCTGACTTCTCCATGGATTCAATGATCCTTGTGTCCAACATTCTATCTATTTCATCTTTCACCTTCTCCTTGTACTTCAGATATAATCTGTAAAGTCTCTATCTCACTATCTTAGCCCCTGGTTTCAATGGAATCTTCATCTAGCCTAAGTCCCCAACTATCCCCTTCATCTCAAAAAATGTGGTTGGGAATAGGTCTTGAATGTCGTCCCAATGTTTACTTTTCATGTATTTATGGGATGTGTGTATGCAGTGGACTCAAGATCTGGCCCTTCTACTACTCATTCTCCTTCTTTTTCAGGTTCTTGTACATTCTTAGTATCTTCTTCATCCCATTCTTCCTTAGAAACATTGTAGCACTCCAATAACTCATGGAAAACCATCAAAGAACTGCGTGCATTGAAAACTGGTACCACCTCCAGCAACCCTTCTATTGAAAAGGTTTTGGTTTGAATATCCTGTAGAATTGAATCCATTAATGGGGATTCATGTTCAAATGTGAATGTTTCCTTGAATCTTTGGACCATATCATCCCATCTTGCTATCTCTCTGTGCATTTCCAATTCCAAATACCATTTCTTCGAAATTTTGTCAAGTGTATGTATAAATCTATGCGTCCATTATGTTTTCAGTACTGAACTCTATAAGGTTCTGCACTACTCAATGTGACCTACTGTATCATTCTCCCCTATACAATTCTGCATAATATTTTCTACCTCAATACCAAATCTCGCATGCATTATCCTTTTACACTGCGACTAGCCTTTCATCCCCTCTCTCTGTGCAACCTACCATTTGGGTTGAGTCGCTTTTAGAACAACATCTAGTGCCAACAACCTTTGTTGGTCAAATACCTCCAAATCAAATGCCTTCATAAATAAACTTATATTAGTAAATCCCTCATACTTGAGTGGATCACATAACTCTATTCCAATCCAGTGCAAGTATTGGGTCATATTTCTCCAACTCAGTGCACCATATGCAGTAGGATTAACATAATCATCCATTCACATAGTCATTTTATATAATTTGTTAATGTAATTTCCTATGGATGTCTCTATGTACCTTTTTCCTTCAATTGGGTCCAATGATGCAGTATTTTTCAAGTCTTCTAATTAAAATATCATTTCCCTCCTCTTTATATTAATTATTTCATGATTATCAAATTCCCATTCTAGTCCCATCAATGTTGGATATGGTTGAATATCATCCACTCTTGAAGGAAAATCTCCCTGGGGACAGGTAGATCTCCTCAAAGAGATAGACTCTTAACTCTAAGATAGAAAGTGCTTATCATGGTCACTGACTTCCTTTTAGATCTAGGTGGACTAGTGTGTGAGGAGGAAGGAGAAAAGAAGTACCTTTTACTAGTGTTTGTCCCTGCACGCTCTGAGTTGAGATTCAATCTTTCGCTCTTCGATCAACCCTATAGACAAACAAAGTACGACCACTTCCTACTCTATCAAGATTAGTCCAAAATAGGTCTATCTACTAAAGAGACTAATTCATGTAATATTAAACACAAATTAGAAATAAACATGCCAAGCAAATTATATTAATGAGGACAAAACATTGCTTATAGCCATAGATGAATTGCAACAGTTTCGTCAAGTCCTCCTTGTCTACCCCTTTCTCAAAAGATCCACAATCTGAATGATGATAGCTTCACTAATTGCTCCCTATGAGATCATAGGTCTCTTACTTCCAAAATATCTCTGTTCCAACACCACTTATAAGATCATAAGTTTAGTGTGATTCTCCCTTTCCAGTCTTCTTTCACCATTAGAAAGATTGCGTATATAGCCTTTGAGAGGCTCAACAACTTAAGATATCCTTGGGGAAGTTGAGGATTTTCTTCCTTCAGTTGAGGATCTGCCCTAAGATCATGGCTGGACTAGGGATTCAAATCCAACTACCTTCCAAGAATGAAAGGATCCTTCCCCCATTCATCTCAACAACTCAATTGCTGCCTAAAATAGGTAGCACTCCCTTAAAAGGGCCATCAAAGCGCTGTAGCGCTCCCCAGTAGGATTAAGGGGGGTGCCAACACTCCTAAAGACACTAGCGCTCCCCCATAAGGGCCAAAGGAGCTTTATAATGCTCCCATACAGTGTAAGGGGGAGCGCCAGCACTCCCAGAAGAGGTATAGGGGAGTGATCCCCTCCAAAAACTCAGTTTTTGGGGTGCTTTCAGATGGAAAAAGGTTTATAAGTCTGCTGACTCAGTTCTTCTCTTCCAAATCAAATGTTTGAGATGTGCCAAGTGTCCTCCTGATGTCGTTTACAAGCACGACATAGGCATCATGGCAGTATGCTTCCTTGACACTTGCGACACTTGTGAGCAAAATGCGACACTTGTGAGAAAAATGTGACACTTGCTACCTTTGTGATGATGACACTTGCGACACTATCAAAGTGAGTGTTTTTGATGTGTAACATATTCCCCCCCAAAGTATGAAGTTAGAAGACAGGAACTGATAAATGAAATGCTTTGTAGACTTTCAAGCAAGGGTATAGATGCAGAGAACCTGACAAAAGCTGTGCACAAACATCCAACAAATATTATGACATGTTTCAAACCCAAGGCAGGCATACCTATGCTTGGGTGACAAAGACTTGCAAGATATGGCCGCCATAAAATACACTACGGATCCATAATTGTATTGATAAAAAGGTATAGCCATTGAAAAATACACTGTGGATCTATACTCTTATGACATGAACTGATCGTAGCCACGAAAAATACATAGTGGATCTACAAGATGACAAGACATAGCCACAACCAATACAAAGTGGATCTATGTCACAGTATATGTGTCATTTTTCAAGAGAAAATCCATCGCAACCTGGGMAAAGTACATATCAAAGTGATCACTCAACCTAGGGTCTTCTTACTGATCCCTATGTAGTACGAATCTAACCATGCGAATAAATGTCCTGATGTYGAACATGGAAAAAACCACTTGATTACCGATCAATGATGTAAACCGTTAACAAGAGCGAGGGAAAATACCATTAATGTCAATGATTCCCAAGGTACTCTAGTACATTCCAACGAATGTGAATGGATGAGACGGAGTCRAACATTCGTGGAATCATCCGATCAAAGGTCAATGATGTAAACCTACTATCAGACGTGAGGAGGCCTGCCATTGAGGCATGCATGTCCAAAAGTACTAACTAGTTTCTAAGTCTAGTTCCTGGATAATGTGTTGAAGTCGACATGAATAAACTCGTCGAAGGAGGGCCTTGATGTATCCCCCATCAACAACACGAAATGGATAAAGAGTTGTAATTGGTAGATCACATGAACATGGACTAACACGGGTATTGAGAGAAGATATTTGTGACGACTGAATCACGAGGTGGATACTTCCCTTGAACACTGAGGCACGACAGTAGAAACATGACATGGACCAAAACTTGATGATGCAGTGGATGTTGTGACTTACGTCAAGTGACCCAGAGGAGTGAAAGAAACTCAAAGGATTGGCTCAGTGTAGAGGTTCAACGGATTATAATGCGTGCAAAAACAAAGTGTCGTGTTCAAGGGCAACTCTAAGAATTACTTGGTAATGTTCTCAAGAGACTGCTTAGCTTGCTTCTTTCAAATTTTCCCCCATCCAGATAGACGAGTGCCTCTTTTTAATTTAGCGAGCTCGAGGAGGGTAACACATGCTTGATATAACTCACCTTCGGTAAGTTCCTCTTCCTTTGTTTAACAAACTGGAAGAAGTAAGGGTTCGGTCCCGTATGGGCCTGTCGATTTTTTTTTTAGCGAGTCCAAAGATAGAAAACTCGAAGGTTTTTCATGATTATAGAGTCTGGAAAAACACTTAAAAGAGAACTCTCTCAGTTCCTTTTTTGTAAAGTAGTTTGACGAGACCAAAAAAGAGATAAACTATCGCTCAACAGATGTTTTCTTCAAATACTTTAACGAGCATGAAGAGAACAAGGTCGCTCAGTAATCTTTTCATGTTTAGAGAGTCTGAAAAGAACTTAAAGATGGCTCCAATGTTGTCCTTTTTCATAATGTTAGTCTCGCGAGGCCGAAGAAGAGATAACCTATCACTCGAAAGATGCCCTTTCAAACCGTTTAATGAGTGGGAAAGGAAGCAAGATCACTCGACAATCTTTTCATGTTTAGAGAGTCTGAAAAGAGTTGAAAGGAGACTCCAAGGGGTTCCTTTTTCGTGTATCCATACAGGTCCTAAAAAGAGATAAAATACTACCCAGATGCATTCTCATGTATTTACGAGCACGAGAAAGAACAAAGACTAAGCTCGGTATGCCCCCAGCTTGAAAGCTAGTGGCTTAACTCCAGAAAGATCATCAAAGGCTAGAGACATGCCCTCCAAGCTTTGATTCATTCACCATCTCTGAGGTCGTCACCAATTTCTCTAGTAGATGAGAAAAAGGAGAAGGGTGGATGAAAAGAAGGTTCAAGAGAGGTGACTATTTCATTTTTTAACGAGCTTGACATAGGAAAAGAACTATGCTCAGGACCCCTGTTTCATTTTTTAACAGGCTTTCCATAGAGAAGAGAAACTATGCTCATGGTTGTCGTCTTGATCATGGCTTCCAAGAGGATAATGCTCTGGAAGGATACCATTTCAAGGGACAAAAATCGGTCATGGATTCCAAGAGATCTTCACTGGATGGAAGAGAATCACTCTGGAAGGAACACATGTCGAGGGTCGTGACAAGGGTAAGGAGATCAGGCTCCAATAACCGTACCAAAGATATCACCATGTCAACTACTGGATCCAAAGCATCAGAAGTTGAAATCATGGGAGACAACACCACATGATTGACATGTGGCGAGGGTGATACTGTCTACATATAAGAACCACTTAGGGAGGTAACCCAGTACGGGCTGATGAATGAAAGTTGATCAACAGTCACAATTCTTCCATCATGAGGGAAAGATATCACATGGAAAAGGGTGGATACAAGAGCTTTCATAGCATAGACATAATCCCACCCAAGGAGTAAAGTGAAATCCAAGGGGTCTCGAACTACCATGACATCGATAAAGACGGTTTTCCCTCCCAAAGTTACAGGAAACTAAGGAAGGATCCCTAAAGGTTGACTAGTTCTTCTGTTAAAAGCTAATAGATTCTATGTAACCGATGCAAGCTGTGGACAACCCAAAGCATACCAAGCAATAGAAGACAAAATACTAACGGATGCACCTTCATCTATCAGCATTTGAGGGATGTCCTGACCATGAACCTATACTGTAATCTGGAAAGGAATGTGGGAGGGAAGATGAGGTATAGTTAGCACACCCCAATCAAAAAGGATGGCCTCATTACTTGGAGGGGGTTTCGCAAGAGCAGGAGGAATGCCCCCCGTCACGGTAGAGTCTGTATTAATGAGAAAAACATGGGTAGTATCGGGTTTACTCTCTAAAAGGAGAGTAGGATCAACCGATGATTGGATCGGATCAACCAATGGTTGACTTGGATAGACCACTTTGGCACTCTTCAGAGGAAGAGTGGGACTGACCGAGGAAGGGAATGGATCAGTCACTTTGACATTCCTCAACGGAGGAATGGGATCGACTGGTGGCGAGACTGGATTGATCACTTTGGCACTCTTCAGAGGAAGAGTGGGACTGACCGAGGAAGGGACTGGATCAGTCACTTTGGCACTCATCAAAAGAGGAGTGGGATTGACCGATGGCAGAACCGAATCGACCACTTGAGTTTCATTCTCCAAGAGAAGAATGGGGTCAATGGGTAGAAACAGATCAACCGATTTGGTTTCACTCTCTAACAGGAGAGTGGGATCGACCAAGAATGAAAACAGATCAACCATTTTGGTGTCACTCTTTTTGTGAAGAGTGGGGCTGATCGATGATGGAACTGGATCAGCTACTTGGGTTTGTGGTCCAATCGAGGAGAAAACTAGATGTACCACTTGATCAACCGGACTGACCAGGGATAGAACTGGATTGACCAGTCCATCAACCAACAATGGGTTGGAGGAAAGCTTGCAATAACGTTTTGGAAGTTGAAGTTTTTCCAAAAGAGAAGAATCCTCGTCAATGCGAGGAAAAAGGTGAGAGTAATGATTATCTTTACATAACATGCAAGGGAACTTGACAGTTTGCTTCTTCTTACCAACCTGAACATCACTAGTTGACAGGGTATCACTGACATCACCGACAGAGGCCGATGACATGGAGGGCCACATTTCTAAGACCTAGGTAAGACCAGGGAAATCCCTCAGAAAGTGGTCACCCTTACAAAGGCTGCAAGGGAATTTGGGTTTTGGATTCTTCATTTTAATCTTGTTGACCTCATCAACACTCCCAGTACTATTAACAATAACTGGTTTCTTAGAGCCAACATCTGATGTTGTTGGGGCCTTTGTCCTTTTCAGGTTCTTCTTCTTCTTCTCTTTTCATTTCTTCTTCTTTTGATCAACCTGGCTACTTGCTTTAGAGATTTCACTAGGTGAAGAAGGAGAAATGGAAGGAGACTTGATGGATGGAGAAGGCAAAAAGTTGACATGAGGTTGATGTGTGGGTGGTGTATTGACATCTAAAGTTTTAGGTGCAACTTAAACATTGGGAGGATTTGGGATCACTGGAGTGGGGAACAACCAAACTGATAATCCAATAGTGAGTCCTGGAAGATTCAGTGTGGCAACATATGGAGGACCAAAGTTTCCAAACGAAGGAAAGGTATAAGGTTCCCCAGGAGAAGGGGTTCCTCCATTGGTACTCCTAGGATTCGATGCCATTAACACTGACTCGACCTAAGGTCCACTAAGTGAAACAAACAACACACACTATGAATCTGAGAAGCAACCAATCAAACAAACCTTCCTATGATGAAACCACTAGTTGGTGATGAAATCCAACGTCGCGAGATCAAAATAGGAAGGGGCGGGGATAGAGCGGGTGGATCAGTTACGTTGGCAACCTGCTTAATGGACTTACACCTTGGTGAAAGATTCCATATAGTAATTGTGGATTTACCCTCCAAGGATCCCGAGTGAGTTTGACCAACGTCTGTTCCAGGTATAGTGAGACTTCCCTTCTCTGTCACCTTGTGTGAGACCCTAAAGATTCTGGCTACTAAGGTCACCAACTTGTAGTCAGCCCCTGGGCGGGTACAGTCGACAGTCCAGTTGAAATGTATGAGAATGATAACAAGTCCGAAATTATCTTGAAAGGCTCCCACACATAATCATGGGTATACCTTCCAGTGACCCCCAATATACGATCCGACGACTACAAACAGTTGGGCCATGGAGGGATAATCTCCGTAACTCACCCGAATGCGACCTCGTGCGTAACCCCTGTGTGAGAGGGGGATCCCAACAAGCCAATATGACAATTGGATTTGACTCTCCCTACCGCAAGATACTAAGTTTGTTCGATAGCTTTGGAAAGTTATCCTTTCAACCTATTCCAAAGCCCTACACCTTAAACTAATGTAGGTTTGCTAACAAAGATGTAAAAAGTCTGATAAGTTTTAGTTAAGCATTGATTTTAATGGCTGTTGTTTACTCAGAGGATGTACGAAAGTGAAACTGATGGAATGATGACTCAATTCCCAAAAATATGCATGAAATATGATAATCAATTGTTTCTTTTCAATGAATACCTATTTAAGGGAAAGAGGAAGAGTCATTTTCACTATCAAACACTTGATAAGGAATGCCCTCAATCAATTTTGTTCTCAATAAAATCCAATATAATGCTACAACATTTCAGAAATGCAAACTAATCATTAAGATGTACTTTTTTCGTTTGTATGTGAATGATGATCAATTCAATGAAAAAATTGTCCTGCCAACTACCCTTTCAGATCAAGGAGATTYAGACAAGAAAACACAAATTTCGCACAAACAACACACCCTTTTGCAATCAAACAAGAGAAARAAAATCAAAAATGCAAAAGGAAGGAGAAAGAAATTGGRTCAGATGACCTCAAAGAACCAAATGAGAAGAGTCATAGACTTCTAATGTCCTTAACTAGAGCTCCCGCTCAGTCAGATAGGAGAGAAGAAAGCAGGGGATTGATTTCAAACTCTCAACAGCAAAAACTCAAAAATAATRAAGAAGGGCATAAAATATGAACAACAAGGTGTTTACTTCTCAGGAGGAATCATGTCAAAGGTCAAAGGAAGAATCATTGGATCACAAAGMAGCTCARCAAGTGAAGAAACAGGGTTTGGACCTCCAAAAAATGCAATTTTTGAAGAGATTTTGGACAAAAAAGGGCTGGCGCTCTAGTATAAGGGCCACCAGATCATTATAAATCTCTTTCTAACACTTCCAAGGAGTGTTGGTTCTCTGATAACATGGGTAGGGGGGCGCCAGGCTCAAAAAACTCATAAAAATGTCAAAAAACCCAAAAATTCAATCAAATTTTGACAGTCAAGCTGAGTGTGATGGGGTAAAGAGTCAATCAGCAAGTGAAATCATATATGAAGGGATGAACAAGGCCTAAGAACACAAAGGGTATGACAAGGTCTATGAGTAAAAACAAAACTAAGAAAGTTTTGATTCCTCCCCAGTGGAGTCACCAATTTCTGTTGAAGGAAAATCTCCCTGCGGACAGGTAGATCTCCTCAAAGAGATAGACTCTTAACTCTAAGAAAGAAAGTGCTTAACATGGTCACTGACTTCCTTTTAGATCTAGGTGGACTAGTGTGTGAGGAGGAAGGAGAAAAGAAGTACCTTTTACCCGTGTTTGTCCCTGCACGCTCCAAGTTGAGCTCCAATCTTTCGCTCTTCGATTAGCCCTGTAGACAAACAAAGTATGACCACTTCCTACTCTATCAATATTAGTCCGAAATAGGTCTATCTACTAAAGAGACTAATTCATGTAATATTAAACACAAATTAGAAAGAAACATTCCAAGCAAATTATATTAATGAGGACAAAACATTGCTTACAGCCATAGATGAATTGCAGCAGTTTCATCAAGTCCTCCTTGTCTACCCCTTGCTCAAAATATCCACAATCTGAATGATGATAGCTTCACTAATTTCTCCCTATGAGATTGTAGGTCTCTTGCTTCCAAAATATCTCGGTTCCATCACCACTTATAAGATCATAAGTTTGGTGTGATTCTCCCTTTCCAGTCTTCTTTCACCATTATAAATCTTTCTTATATAGCCTTGGAGAGGCTCAACAACTTGAGATATCCTTAGGGAAGTTGAGGATTTTCCTCCTTCAGTTGAGGATTTTCCCTAAGATCATGGATGGACTAGGGATTCGAATCCAACTACCTTCCAAGAATGAAAGGATCCTTCCCCCATTCATCTCAACAACTCAACTGCTGCCTAAAATTGGTAGCGCTCCCTTAAAAGGGCCATCAGAGCACTGTAGCACTCCCCAGTAGGCTTAAGGGGGGCACCAGCACTCCTAAAGACACCAGCGCTCCCCCAGAAGGACCAAAGGAGATTTATAACACTCCCAGACAGTGTAAGGGGGAGCGCTAGAACTCCCATAAGAGGTATAATGGAGTGCTCCCCTCCAAAAACTCAGATTTTGGGGTGCTTTCAGATGGCAAAAGGTTTATAAGCCTGCTGACTCATTTCTTCTCTTCCAAATAAAATGTTTGAGATGTGCCAAGTGTCCTCCTGAAGTCATTTACAAGCACAACATAGGCATCATGGCAGTATGCTTCCCTGACACTTGAGACACTTGTTAGCAAAATGTGACACTTGTGAGCAACATGCGACACTTGCTACCTTTGTAATGATGACACTTGCAACACTATCAAAGTGAGTGTTTTTGATGTGTAACAAATTTCCCCCCAAAGTATGAAGTTATAAGACAGGAAATGATAACTCAAATGCTTTGTAGACTTTCAAGCAAGGGTATAGACACAGAGAAGCTGACAAAA
Organism: Picea mariana; assembly: GCA_032191745.1. Classification (NCBI taxonomy): domain Eukaryota; kingdom Viridiplantae; phylum Streptophyta; class Pinopsida; order Pinales; family Pinaceae; genus Picea; species Picea mariana. The sequence continues at coordinate 291,803 of JASDQU010101538.1, forward strand.
GATGCACACAAACATCCAACAAATATTATGACATGTTTGAAACCCAAGGCAGGCATACCTATGCTTGGGTGACAAAGACTTGCAAGATATGGCCGCCATAAAATACACTGCGGATCCATAATTGTATTGATAAAAAGGTATAGCCGCTGAAAAATACACTATGGATCTATGCTCTTATGACATGAACTGATCGTAGCCACGAAAAATACACAGTGAATCTATGAGATGACAAGACATAGCCACAACCAATACAAAGTGGATCTATGTCACAGTATATGTGTCATTGTTCAAGAGAAACTCCATCGCAACTTGGGCAAAGTATATATCGAAGTGATCACTCAACCCAGGGTATTCTTACCGATCCCGATGTAGTACGAATCTAACCATGCGAATAAATGTCCTGATGTCGAACATGGAAAAAACCACTTGATTACTGGTCAATGATGTAAAACATTAACAAGCGGGAGGGAAATCATCATAATGTCAATGATTCCCAAGGTACTCTAGTACATTCTAACGAATGTGAATGGATGAGATGGAGTCGAACATCCGTGGAATCATCCGATCAGAGGTCAATGATGTAAACCTACTGTCGGACGTGAGGAGGCCTGCCATTGAGGCATGCAGGTCCTAAAGTACTAACTGGTTTCTAAGTCTATTTCCTAGATAATGTGTTAAAGTCGAYAGGAATAGACTCGTCGAAGGAGGGCCTTGATGTATACCCCATCAATGACACGAAACGGACAYAGAGATGTAATTGGTAGATCACATGAACATGGACTGACACTAGTATTGAGACAAGATATTTGTGACGGCTAACTCACGAGGTGGATACTTCCCTTGAAAACTGAGACATGACAGTAGAAACATGACATGGACCAAAAGTTGATGATGCAGTGGATGCTGTGACTTACGTCAGGTGACCCAGGGGAGTGAAATAAACTCAAAGGATTATCTCAGTGCAGAGGTTTAGTGGATTATAATGCGTGCTAAAACAAAGTGTCGTGTTCAAGGGCGACTCTAAGAATTACTTGGTAATGTTCTCAAGAGATTGCTTGGATTGATTCTTTCAAATTTTCCCCCATCCAGATAGACGAGTACCTCTTTTTGATTTAGCGAGCTCGAGGAGGGTAACACATGCTCGATATAAATCACCTTCAGTAAGTTCCTCTTCCTTTGTCTAATGAACTGGAAGAAGTAAGGGTTCGGTCCCATAAGGGCCTGTCGATGTTTGTTTTAGCGAGTCCAAAGATAGAAAACTCAAAGGTTTTTCATGATTATAGAGTCTATAAAAACACTTAAAAGAGAACTCTCTCAGTTCCTTTTTTGTAAATTAGTCTGACGAGACCGAAAAAGAGATAAAATATCGCTCAACAAACGTTTTCTTCAAATACTTTAACAAGCGTGAAGAGAACAAGGTCGCTCGGTAATATTTTCATGTTTAGAGAGTCTGAAAAGAACTTAAAGATGGCTCCAATGTTGTCCTTTTTTGTAATGTTAGTCTTGCGAGGCCAAAAAAGATATAAATTATCACTCGAAAGATGCCCTTTCAAACCATTTAATGAGTGGGAAAGGAAGCAAGATCACTCGACAATCTTTTCATGTTTAGAGAGTCTGAAAAGAGATTAAAGGAGACTCCAAGGGGTTCCTTTTTCGTGTATCCATATAGGTCCAAAAAAGAGATAAAAGTCTACCAGGATGCATTCTCATGTATTTACGAGCATGAGAAATAACAAAGACTAAGCTTGGTATGCCCCCAGCTTGAAATTTAGTGGCTTAACTCCAGAAAGATCATCAAAGGCTGGAGACATTCCATCCAAGCTTCGATTCATTCACAGGCTCTGAGGTCATCACCAATTTCTCTAGTAGATGAGAAAAACGAGAAGGGTGGATGAAAAGAAGGTTCAAGAGAGCTGACTGTTTCATTTTTTAACGAGCTTGACACAGGAAAAGAACTATTCTCAGGACCCCTGTTTCATTTTTTATGATCTTGCCACAGAGAAGAGAAACTATGCTCGTGGTTGCTGTCTTGATCATGGCTTCCAAGAGGATAATGCTCTAGAAGGATACCATGTCAAGGGACAAAACTTAGTCATGGCTTCCAAGAGATCTTCGCCGGATGGAAGAGAATCACTCTGGAAGGAACACATGTCGAGGGTCGTGACAGGGGTAAGGAGATCAGGCTCCAATAACCCTACCGAAGAGATCACCATGTCAACTACCGGATCCAAAGCATTAGAAGTTGAAATCATGGGAGACAACTCCACATAATTGACATGCGGCGAGGGTGATACTGTCTGCATATAAGAACCACTTAGGGAGGTAACCCAGTCGGGGCCAACGAATGAATGTTGATCAATAGTCACAATTCTTCCATCGTGAGGGAAATATATCACACGGAAAAGGGTGGATACAAGAGATTTCATAGCATAGACATAATCCCACCTAAGGCGTAAAGAGAAATCCAAGGGGTCTCGGACTACCATGACATCGATAAAGATGGTTTTCCCTCCCAAAGTTACAGGAAATTGAGGAAGGATCCCTAAAGGTTGACTAGTTCTTCTGTTAAAAGCTAACAGATTCTATGTATCCGGTGCAAGCTCCAGACAACCCAAAGCGTACCAAGCAACAGAAGACAAAATACTAACAGACGCACCTTCATCTATCAGCATTTGAGGGATGTCCCGACAACGAACCTGTACTGTAATCTGGAAAGGAATGTGGGAGGGAAGATGAGGTCTAGTTAGCACACCCCAATCAAAAAGGATGGCCTCATTACTTGGAGGGGGTTTCGCAGGAGCAGGAGGAATTCCCCCCGGCATGGTAGAGTCTGTATTAACGAGAAAAACATGGGCAATATCGGGTTTACTCTCTAAAAGGAGAGTAGGATCGACCGATGATTGGATCAGATCAACCAATGGTTGACTTGGATAGACCACTTTGGCACTCTTTAGAGGAAGAGTGGGATTGACCGAGGAAGGGAATGGATCAGTCACTTTGACATTCCTCAATGGAGGAATGGGATCGACTGGTGGCGAGACTGGATCGACTGGTGGCGATACTGGATCGACCACTCTGGCACTCTTCAGAGGAAGAGTGGGACTGACTGAGGAAGGGACTGGATCAGTCACTTGGCACTCATCAAAGGAGGAGTGGGATCGACCAATGGTAGAACCGAATCGACCACTTGAGTTTCATTCTCCAAGGGAAGAATGGGGTCAACGGGTAGAAACAGATCGACCGATTTGGTGTCACTCTCTAACAAGAGAGTGGGATCGATCGAGGATGAAAACAGATTGACCATTTTGGTGTCACTCTTTTGATGAAGAGTGGGGCTTATTGATGATGGAACTGGATCAGCTACTTGGGTTTATGGTTCAATCGAGAAGGAAATGAGATTGACCACCTGATCAATCAGACTGATCAGGGATGGAGCCATATTGACCAGTCCATCAACCAATGATGGGTCGAAGGAAAGCTTGCGATAACCTTTTGGAAGTTGAAGTTTTTTCAAAAGAGAAGAAGCCTCATCCATGCGAGGACAAAGGTGAGAGTAGTGATTACATTTACATAACATGCAAGGTAACTTGAAAGTTTTCTTCTTCTTACCAACCTGAACATCACTAGTTGACGGGGTATCATCGACATGACCGACAGAGGCCAATGACATGGAGGACCACATTTCTAAGACCTGGGTAAGACCAGGGCAATCCCTCAGAAAGTGGTCACCCTTACAAAGGCTGCAAGGGAATTTGGGTTTTGGATTCTTCATTTTAATCTTTTTGACCTTATCAACACTCCCAGTACTATTAACAGTAACTGGTTTCTTAGAGCCAACATCTGATGTTGTTGGGGCCTTTGTCCTTTTAGGGTTCTTCTTCTTCTTCTCTTTCAGTTTCTTCTTCTTCTGATCAACCTAGCTACTTGCTTTAGAGCTTTCACTAGGAGAAGAAGGAGACATGGAAGGAGACTTGATGGATGAAGAAGGCGAAAATTTGACATGAGGTTGATGTGTGGGTGGTGTATTGACATCCAAAGTATTAGGTGCAACTGAAACATTGGGAGGATTTGGGATCACCAGAGTGGGGAACAACCAAACTGGTAATACAATAGTGAGTCTTGGAAGACTCAATGTGGCAACATATGGAGGGCCAAAGTTTCCAAACGAAGGAAAGGTATAAGGTTCCCCAGGAGAATGGGTTCCTCCATTGGTACTCCTAGGATTCGATTCCATTAACACTGACTCAGCCTAAGGTCCACTAAGTAAAAAAAACAACACACGCTATGAATATGAGAAGTAATCAATCAAACAAACCTTCCTATGATGAAACCACTAGTGGGTGATGAAATTCAACATCGCGAGATCAAAATAGGAAGGGGCGGGGATAGAGCGGGTGGATCAGTTACATTGGTGACCTACTTAACGGACTTACGCCTTGGTGCAAGCTTCCACACAGTAATTGTGGATTTACCCTCCAAGCAGCCCGAGTGAGTTTGACCAACGTCTGTTCCAGGTACAGTGAGACTTCCCTTCACCGTCACCTTGTGTGAGACCCTAAATATTGTGGCTACTAAGGTCACCAACTCGTAGTCAGCCCCTGGGTGGGTACAATCGACAGTCCAGTCAGAACGTATGGGCAAGATAAAAAGTCCGAAATCAGCTTGAAATGCTCCCACACATAATCATGGGTATACCTTCCAGTGACTCCTAATATACGATCCGACCACTACAAACAGTTGGGCCATGGAGGGATAATATCCGTAACTCACCCGAATGCGACCTCGTGCGTAACCCCTGTGTGAGAGGGAGACCCCAGCAAGCCAATACAGCAATTGGATTTGACTCTCCCTACCGCAAGATACTAAGTTTGTTCGATAGCCTTGGAAAGTTATCCTTTCAACCTATTCCAAAGCCCTACACCTTAAACTAATGTAGGTTTGCTAACAAAGATGTAAAAAGTCTGATAAATTTTAGTTAAGCGTTGATTTTAATGGCTGTTGTTTACTCAGAGGGTGTACGAAAGTGAAACTGATGGAATGATGACTCAATTCCTAAAAATATGCATGAAATATGATAAGCAATTGTTTCTTTTCAATGAATACCTATTTAAGGGAAAGAGGAAGAGTCATTTTCACTATCAAACACTTGATAAGGAATGCCCTCAATCAATTTTGTTCTCAATCAAATCCAATATAATGATACAACATTTCAGAAACGCAAACTAATATGCAAACTAATCATTAAGATGTACTTTTGTCGTTTGTATGTGAATGATGATCAATTCAAAGAAAAACTTGTCCTACCAACTACCCTTTCAGATCAAGGAGATTCAGACAAGAAAACGCAAATTTCGCACAAACAACACACCCTTTTGCAATCAAACAAGAGAAAGAAAATAAAAAACACAAAAGGAACGAGAAATAAATTGTATCAAATGACCTCAAAGAACCAAATGAGAAGAGTCACAGGCTTCTAATGTCCTTCACTAGAGTTCCTGCTCAGTCGAATAGGAGAGAAGAAAGCAGGGTATTGATTTCAAACTCTCAACAACAAAAACTCAAAAATAATGAATAAGGGCATAAAATATGAACAACAAGGTGTTTACTTATCAAGAGGAAGCATGCAAAAGTTTGAAGGAATAATCATTGGATCACAAAGCACCTCAGCAAGTGAAGAAACAGGGTTTGGACCTCCAAAAAATGCAATTTTTGAAGAGATTTTGGGAAAAAAAGGGCTAGCGCTCTGGTATAAGGGCCACCATAGCATTATAAAGCTCTGTATAACACTTCCATGGAGTGTTGGTTCTCTTCTAACATGGGCAGGGGGGCGCCAGGCTAAAAAAACTCATAAAAATGTCAAAAAACCCAAAAATTCAATCAAATTTTGACAGTCAAGCTGAGTGTGATGGGGTAAAGAGTCAATAAGAAAGTGAAATCAGATATGAAGGGGTGAACAAGGCCTAAGAACACAAAGGGTATGACAAGGCCTATGAGGAAAAACAAAACTAAGAAAGTTCTGATTCCAACCCAGTGGAGTTGCCAATTTCTATTGAAGGAAAATCTCCCTGCGGACAGGTAGATCTCCTCAAAGAGATAGACTCTTAAATCTAAGACAGAAAGTGATTATCATGGTCATTGACTTCCTTTTAGATCTAGGTGGACTAGTGTGTGAGGAGGAAGGAGAAAATAAGTACCTTTTACTGGTGTTTGTCCCTGCACGCTCCGAGTTGAGCTCCAATCTTTCGCTATTCAATCAGCCCTGTAGACAAACAAAGTACGACCACTTCCTACTCTATCAAGATTAGTTTGAAATAGGTCTATCTACTAAAGAGACTAATTCATGTAAGACTAAACACAAATTAGAAAGAAACAGACCAATCAAATTATATTAATGAGGACAAAACATTGCTTACAACCATAGATGAATTGCAACAGTTTCGTCAAGTCCTCCTCGTCTACCCCTTGCTCAAAAGATCCACAATCCGAATGATGATAGCTTCAATGATTGCTCCCTATGAGATCATAGGTCTCTTGTTTCCAAAATATATCTATTCCAACACCACTTATAAGATCACAAGTTTTGTGTGATTCTCCCTTTCCAGTCTTCTTTCACCATTAGAAAGCTTGCTTATATAGCCTTGGAGAGGCTCAACAACTTGAGATATTCTTGGGGAAGTTGAGGATTTTCCTCCTTTATTTGAGTATCTTCCCTAATATCATGGCTATACTAGGGATTCGAATCCAACTGCCTTTGAAGAATTAAAGGATCCTTCCCCCATTCATCTCAACAACTCAACTGCTGCCTAAAATAGGTAGTGCTCCCTTAAAAGGGCCATCAGAGCACTGTAGCTCTCCCCAGTAGGCTTAAGGGGGGTTCCAACACTCCTAAAGACACCAGCGCTCCCCCAGAAGGGCCAAAAGGGATTTATAATGCTCCCAGATAGTGTAAGGGGGAGCGCCAGCACTCCCAGAAGAGGTATAGGGGAGCGCTCCCCTCCAAAAACTCAGTTTTTGGGGTGTTTTCAGATGGAAAAATGTTTATAAGCCTACTGACTCATTTCTTCTCTTCTAAATCAAATGTTTGAGATGTGCCAAGTGTCCTCCTGATGTCGTTTACAAGCATGACATAGGCATCATGGAAGTATGCTTCCCTGACACTTGCGACACTTGTGAGCAAAATGCGACACTTGCTACCTTTGTAATGACGACACTTGTGACACTATCAAAGTGAGTGTTTTTTATGTGTAACATCCACGGTCTCAATAACTTCAAATTATGCTATGCTACGCACCCCTTCTATGTTCATAGGTACTCCTATAAATCGACTAATCAGTACTATCTTTTGATAATTCATTAGCCTTAAATGAACAAGAGACCATACCAGCTTTGGTTTTTCCGCTACTATAATTTCTTTGGTAATACATTTACATCAGAACCCAATTCCAAGATAAAATTATCCACATAATATTCTCCAATATGTGCACTGAATCTAAATTCTTTGTTGGTCCTCTTTCTATGTAGTACCTGATTCACCACCCTTTTGGCGATGAGATTTTACCTTTATTGTGTGCAATGATCAATCTTCTCATATAGTTCATTCACCACAATTTCATCTTTCATCAGTTGTATGCAACTTCTCAGGAATTCTCTTAGAGTGCTTACCTTCCCAGTTGGATTTTTTGGCACATCGCGATCTCCGATCTGAGGTGCATCTGATGTTGATGCTTCCCAATCCTGTCCAAGAACCTCTTTTATTTTCCTATGATATGTATCCTTTTTCGGTTGAGGGTCAAATGTTGGTATAGGCCCTGCAGACTTCCTTACCCATTGTTCAGTCAGTTTCCCTCCATTTGTCACATCAACTCCTGTTCTAGCTCCTTCGTGTGTAACAACTGCTATTCTTGATCCTTCGTTGCATTTCTACGGTTATATTTTATGTACATTCTTATTTGGATTTTGGTTCTGATTCCCTCTTGATTTCCATTTCAAAACTATTTGAGAAAAATATTCTATTGAATGATCCAGTTCACTACAGTATGTGCATGTTGTACACAGATTCAGGAAATTGCAAGATAAATGTTTCAATTGATTATAATTATAACATATTATCGGTCCTCTTCTTCGACCTCTGCCAAAATTTCCTCTACCTCGTCCTCTGCCAAAATTTTCTCTATTCCCTAGATTAAAGCCTCTCTGATTGTTATATTGTTGACCACCTCCATGTATCACAACATTCTCCTCTTGAATCCTATACATATCTAAATTACGCTCCCTCATCAAATCAAATGCGCGGAAATCCTTTTCTTCATGTATGACCAACTTGAAAAAATTGTGAAACAGGTTCCTTGGTGTACTCTCATACTTCTGCAATAATGGAAACTCAGTTGGATGATGTCCCTATTTCTTACATATCTCACAATACCCTCTTCCTAGTAATGGATTCTATGCTCCAATTTCCAAATACTATGTGAATACTGTGCATTCATCCTTGTGATAGATTTCAGTCCTACACTTGGTACACCAGACTTGTTCTCGTTTCTCCATCCCTTTTGTAAGCTATGCCAGTTGAATTGTCAATGCAGCCTACTATCCCCATTTTGTGGGATAAATAAGGATATTATGTCTTGAGGCCCTCAGGTTTCATAAATGGAGTGCTGAGAGACTACATGATTAACGGTATCCTTTTGCATAGATGGAGACCCTTCTCACCACCATAGAGTTCGTATATTTTCAAATGCCATCCACTACACTAGCTGACTTTCAAGAGGCAATGGGCCTTTCTCCATGAGGTACAATTTAGGTATTATGGTAAGTTTCATTTCAATATTTGAGGCATTTGAGTATATTGTATCTTAGACTGGTTTAGATTTCATGACATAGTCTTGGACATTATGCCTTTTTCCCTGCTTCAACTTGGTGGTTGCAGTTGTGCCCTAGTAAGTGGTCTTCCTTGGGGATGGGTTTACTACTAGGAACTTTGATGTAGGAGAATTTATCCAACCCAGCAATGCACCAACTATACATCACATAAAAAGTGCACATTCAAGGAGGAGAGGTGCCAACCCTCTCCATTTTAAATTTCAAATTGTAATTTAATGAAATTCAATGTTTGTAAGGCTAGAAGAGCCAAAGCCATGCCTTTGAAAAGGCTGTAGATAGAGTCACCTTTAATGGTTGATAGGTTGATAA